>CAIGRH010291319.1:0-17531 GCA_903798295.1 Fraxinus nigra | reverse complement strand
TGGAAAGCACAAACTCCAAGTAGGATGTCCTTGTGTGATTTGATATGGGCTGTTTTTCGAACTTAAATATTTGTTTGGGATGAGTTAATGTATTGCCAGTATTTGATTGAAGACTGATGCATGGTGCGGTTTATCATTGTACCGTCATAATGGAGATCAGCTGCTGTAAATTCGCGAAGTTCAGGATTTTTGGTTTGTTGGATTCAAGGCACAAAAAAAAAAGCCCTAACAATTGAAATTATGCACGTTGGAATGACAAAAAACTATACATAATTCACATAGATCGCTCTGTTATCTTTAGCACCACATGAATATGTCGCGTTACGATAAAAAATCACGCAATACATTGCACAAAATTAAATACTTCCCCTTTAGAATTATGATTCTTCATTATTCAAGGCCATAATGAGTATATACTAAATGTTGGCACAAGAGCATAAAGAATTATTGCAAAACTATGTTAATTCAACACTAGAAAATCGTACGCTCTTAACACATACAATGTCATTGACATATCATACTAAAAAATTTCATCAAACAAACAAGAATTCCGGGAATAAAGCAAAATTGAAATTAAAGCCAAAAAATGGTTTTATAAAACTATCAGCTGACTTTATATTCAATATGTTAGCTGATTTGGGGAGTTTTTTTTATTTCACGCCTACATTTGTGGATCACCAGGAGTTTCTTCCTTGTCCTCATTAGACTCCAATTGTGATGGATGCGGAGGCAAAACCTGCATCACCATACCTAGAAACTCATCGATTCTATCTCCCATGCGCGAGTCACAATCTTGTATGATCTGCAAGGATAGGACCAAACAACACGAAAAAATAAAAATTAATTTTCAAGTGAGAAAGGGACGACTTGGACTTGCAAGCAGATATGAGGCATAATTGTCAAAGATTTTCTCAATCAATATATAGTACAAGACTCTTGCATTGACATTTCCCCACTTCCTATCTATTTGGGATTTGCAAAAGATCCAAATGGAATGTAAACGGCAAAATGAAAGTGTAGAAGCTCTGCTAAATTCATTTTTATTTCTTGGCATCATAACAAATGTGGCAGTATGTATAGAACTTAGAAATTACTCCCATCAAACATTTACCACATATTTCCTTTTGATTAAGATGAGTTTTTCTGACAAAAATCGTGCAACATCTGCATTGTGCAGTCTAAAGAGTATTTAATCAACATCTTGAGAATTCTTCAATCTGAAATGATTGACGATATTGAATGAAGATAAAAACTAACACCAACTTTTCAATTATGAATGCACAACATTTATCCAAGTAAGAGCAAAATAGTAATGGTTTGACAGCAATTACCGGGTCTATCTCAACTGCAGATGAAGGCCTAATGTTGACAATATTAAGCATCTCACCATTAGTGAGGTCGTACTTCTTACAATCTTCCACAAACTTATGGATGATTTCTATTGTTTGATTGGATGCAACAGTTTGTTCTAAATAATCATAAACCTGTGCCA
This sequence comes from Fraxinus nigra, assembly GCA_903798295.1. Lineage (NCBI taxonomy): Eukaryota > Viridiplantae > Streptophyta > Magnoliopsida > Lamiales > Oleaceae > Fraxinus > Fraxinus nigra. Next base: position 16,039 of record CAIGRH010291319.1, on the reverse strand, counting down.
AACTAAAACGTATTAGCCCTGAATAAAACCCTCTACTTTACTTGATGGGTAAACATCAATGATGTAAATTAAGAACAAATGCTCCAACCTTGAATTCAGATGGTGCCACGGCAGCTATAGCACTTGTAGGATCTTTCCCAGCCCCTCTGGATCTTAAAAGCTCAAGCACTTCACAGTTAGTAAGTATACCAGCATTCGATTGGAGTCTGCAGAATATTCAACGGCAAGAGCCATACAAATTCAGCAAGTCACTTTGGCATAATAAGACAGTAATCAACAATAAAAGTGCTAAAAAGATTGGAATCTGCATTGTGTGAGATAACGTACATCTTCATTGCTGTGGGCTGGTCGATATAGTATCTAAATTTACATAAAAGTAGTTTGAATGGTCACAGGCAATTGGATGTTGGCGTAAATTACCTGCAAATTTTAAGAGTCCTCCATTATACAAGGTACATTCCTCATATCCCATAAAATATACATGGCAAATAATTACACAATAATGGTGAAATAAACCATAATCTACCAAACAAAAAAGGAAACCAAAAATTTCTGTTTCCCATACATTTTTTCCCTAACAAGTAAAATTGAGAAAATACAAAATTATATGCACTAAAAATTTATCAATAAGAACTCAAATGATGGTATCACAAACCGTAGATTGTTAAGAACAATGAGAATATGAGACATAGTTAGATCTAATAAGGCTTTGACCATCTCTATGAAAAGATATCATCACTTCCACTTGACAATTCTTGTATCAAAATTGTACAGGCAAAAGTGGGCCAATGCTAATAGCTCTGGTCTACAAGTGACACCTTCTACAATATTAAGGGGCGGAGCCAGGAATAGCAGACGGAAAATTTAATCAAGGCCAGCCTTTGAGATAAACTCTAGAACAATCATGCTTAACTTTTAGCAATATACAATAACAAACCATGTCAAAAATCCTATTGCGAAGGGGCTGTGAAACAATTCTTATAAAACTACTTTAAAAAACCATGTGAAAGATCTAGTGAATCAATTCCTTGACAAAAGCATCAAACTGTTAATTTTAACAAAAATGCTGCTTGTACCAAGTTGCTTTACAAAGCCACTTCACAAAATGACGTGTACGGTCAAGATAATTTTCAAGTGGACAGCTGTGATTATTTTGAAGAAGGGAAAAAATTAAAGAAGTTGTCTGTAGCTGAAAACATTCTCTCTCCGGCACCTCCCCCAAATCTCAGCTCATCCTCTCCTCCAAACCCATTTCGTCTGTAGCTGAATACAACTTCTCTCTCCGGCACCATTTCCCCCGACGTGGACTTTTTTTCTTTTAGGATTAGGCAGGCTAGCTTTCTTTGATGTATAATCTACATGAATGTCCGAAATTTCTACTAATAAAATAAGTTTTACTGATGATGAAATGAAAAGGGAAACAATTTTTTTATAAGTAACTTTTTAATTATATTCTTATTCTTAATCAATGACTCAATCATATAGACCGTAAAATTTTAGAAAGTTGATAGAGGGGTCTACTGGAAAGAGACTAGTTTACTGGGAAATAATGCGAAATCAATTTCACTTTCTTCATATTCAAATCGAGTTCTCTTTTGTAAATGGTTGCTTTCTTGAATTACTTTATTAGATGGCGTGTAGTGGAACCAAAAATAATATCAGACTTTTCTGGGGTTGTGAGAAGAAAACAAAAGTAAAGACGGAACAAAAATGGAGTTGATCTTCGAGTTATGGAGTTGTTTCGTACCCTCCCTCTTGCAAAGCTTTGCCGGTATAGTGGCGGTCTTAATAATTTGAATGCAGTGACGCCGGAGGTACGGTTGATGTCGGAAACTGAGTGGCTGCCGGAAAAGGTTTGTGGTTTGTTTGGGATTAAGGGTTTCGTGTGAGTTTCATTTGGGGGAAATGGGGAGAGAGAAACGGGAAGGGAGACAGAAACGGGGAAGGTAAATAATAGGAGAGAAGAAAGATGTTATTGTGAATTTTTTTAAAAAAATTGCTGCCAGTGGCTTTGTCAACCAACTTGGTACACATAGCACGATTGTAATTTTAATCCACCTATCAAACTTTTAACCTATTTTAAAGCAAACAAAAATATGCCTCAACCACATAAGTTGCCACTCTTAATTTATGATCAATTCTTAGAACTCTACTGGGTGTACAGAAACTGTACACCACAGAAACATACCAAACCACATACAAGCAGGTAGAGCCCGCCATTTTTTGCAATATTTAAATAAACTCAAGAATCAAGTCTTTTGCAAAAACCAAAACAAATGACATATACCATTAACAAGTTTCCCAAATATTGACATCACCAAAGAAGGTTATTAGTTTACAATCAAACAACAAGACAATGAAACCAGTGTGAAAAATAAAGTAAACCATGCACTGTTAAATTTTCATCATGAGAAGTATGATTATCAACATGCCACAGTGCATAGCAATGTTAAAACCATAATAACTTGATTATATTTTCAAAGTCCTTCAATTTCCTGACCATAGGTGCACTTGTTTGGAAAACATTGTCCTTGAGGAGATAATTATATGTTGATACCATAGCGGAATGGAGATAAACAATAGTTATTAAGCCCAATAGAGCTAATGGTAAGCAATCTCTAAAGCATGTTTACCAAAACAGTGCATTGCAGTAGATGTGAGGAAACATTGTTTCCTATAAAGTTTGTACCTTTTCCCAACTTTTCTGATAAAAAATTCAAATAAATCCCATGAGTTCCCCATCTTTATTTCCAGTTTCAACAATCATAATAAACCCCATCACAGTTTGCCACAAAAGCACCTCTAATTCAAAATGCAATGAAATAAAAGTTCGGATCAGCGGAATGAAATGTAGAACATCACAATAAAATAAAGGTGCAAGATATCATGCAAATTGGTTTAAAGATCCATATGCTGGAGGCAAACAAAATGCAAAGGCAAACATATATGAGAATGCAAAAATACCATTTTCGAAGCCTTTTCCACTGAAATTAAAGCAGACCTTCAAAACTATAGGTAGACAAGAAGATAATTGTTTAGTTTCTCCATGGGTAAACGGATGAATTGCTAGTGATTCAGCGGAGATTTTAACTGTACATGGCTACAAACAAGATCCCACTGTCAAAGAATTGTGATCAATAGTTTGAATATAAAATAATAGGAGTTTAGGTGAAAATTTTTGAAAGGCTCTTTTTGTTTATAGTCAAAATGAAAAGGTCGGTACATAAAATTTTGCATTCAAAAAACATCTTTTTCACTGCAATCTAAATTTTACTCTTATTATAAATAATATACTTCTTCACCCGTTTCACGGCTATGTCTCAATTTCTATTATCTTTTCTAGAGTAGTTAATGATTATGAAATTATCAAATTTTTATTTCAATCAAATGTATTTCTTTTAAGAACAACAAATGCCCAAAACAAGAAGGAAATCTATTACAGATTTCGTAAAGGGAGAAAAAAAAATCATTCAATTCATGAGACACAAGTTCTAAGAAATCATTCCGCACTTATAGTACCTTCTTCTACTGCCAATAGATGATGGTACTGTACAAAAGTCAAGCGGGCAGAGACTTTTGAGAGCGAGATATAACAGTCGCAGATAGTGGTCGCCACGTCGAGCGAGAGAGGGGATATAAGATTAGATTTGGATTTGGGAAATTGAGTTAGATAATAATAGATTAAAATTATCTCTTGGGTTTCAATGCTCGTTTAGGAAAAGTTAAAGAAGGTACAAGGGACATTAGGAAGCCAGTGACATAAACATAGATTATTTGACTTTATGCCTATCATATTTCGGTGCAATAACACTTTCAACAGACTAAGATACAATGTTGAAAATTTATTACATAATTACTTATTTCATTAAACATGATTTTCAAAGTTAACTTCTTTATTAACAAACTTCACCACCTTATCTACAAAGAGAGGGAGAAATTACTTATTGAAGGTACGGACTAAATAAAAACAGTAAAAATGCAGCTTTTATAAATTACAGTAGCTTAAAAATAAATAGAAGAAATCCAGTATAAATTATGAAGAACCATTGTCAATACAACTGCACCAAAAAAAAAAGGAAGAAGAAGAAGCTAAGAAATCTAGAACCAGAAAAAGAACGAAAATCAGACACCGTACAACAAGAAGAGCGAAAAATCAAAGAACCAATTGAAAGGAATATAAATAAAAATAATAGAAGAGTTTATAACCTGTCGCCGAATTCCGATTGTCAAGCCGCCGGAGAAATGAACGTATCTTTTTTCAAGTTGTGTCTATTGAGCTTTACTACCATGTTTATTTATTTTTATTTTTTTTAAGTTTTTGATAATTTATTTTATTGTACACATTCATTGAAGCAAGACAGTAAATAAAAAATGACAACTAAAATTATTTAAAAAATATGAAAAATCGATGTTAGATAAGTATTGTATCGGCACGTAAGATTGATGACCCCACCCTAAACTATTTGGGCCCATTGGAAGCAGTTTAAATAATTAGAGTTGCTCATAACCCAGTTCCTCACTTAGTGGATGGCTTATTTGGCCCATTTATCGTCTTCTTGTTGGGCTGTCCCATTAATGTACCCTAAGTGATCCTATATATATAGCTCATTCACGGTTTGTCATTGGAAGTGTGTTTTTTCCTTGAATTTAAGAGAGAGAGAGAGAGACACGGATGCCTTCTCTTTGTGTTTTGTGCTTCAGCTCGTAGTTTGTCTCGTTCATCTTCTCATCGTTCTTCAGCCTTTGTGGCTTTGTATTTGGGGCTGTTAAACACTTTCCCTTTGTGTCCTAAGTGGGTACAATTGAAAAAAACTTAAGAGAGGAATAGTTTGAAGGTTTTGGATCGATTGATAGGGTGTTCAATTTGGTTGGTAAACTGAGCCCAGAAAAACAATTATTATTGTAACTTTAGCTCCACGGTCTAGCATGATATCTTGGATGGAGATGGACAAAAATCCGACAAACACGATATTTGCGAGCCCCACTCCGAACGAGAGGAGGATTATCTGCTTAATCAGGTATTCGAGTCGGGGAAGGGCGGATATGGGAAACGGGTACCCTATCCAGTCCCGTTTGATTTTTTTTCAAAATTCAACTTTAAATGGAAAATTCTATGAAATTTTATTAGTTCTAATAAAAAATGGCAAATAAAATTATTTAAAAAATATGAAAAACAATAAAAACCTTAATCTACAAAGCATATATTGAATAAATTAACTTTTAAAAATAAATCAAAAATCAAAAAATATATTATTGTCTTATTTCAAATGAATGTGTGCAATAAAATAAATTATCAAAAACTTAAAAAAATTTTAAAAAAATAAACATGGTAGTAAAGGAGGCGAGGATGGAACGAGAAATTGTCAGGCAAGGCCGAGGGAGGGGAGATTGTCCCAACCTTGACCCGCCCCATTGCCACCCCTAATCTTGGATTATATTTTAATTTATTTTTATAAATAAAAATGTAAAAGTTCAAAGCTGAAGCCCATTAGGCTAATTCTTATTCTTTGTTTAATTAGGCTGGTTTGGGCTCTATTAAAGTCCAATAGACACAACTTGAAAAAGACTCGTGCATCTTCTCCGACAGTAAGCCTAACGGCTTGATGATCAGAATCTGACAACATGTTATAAACTTTCCTATTATTTTTATTTATATTCCTTTCAACTGGTTCTTTGATTTTTCGCTTTTTTCTCGTTGTACAACGTCTGATTTTTGTTCTTTTATCTAAATCTAGATTTCTTAGCTTTTTCTTTTTTTTGTGGTGTAGTTTGTATTGGTTGTGATTTTTCATAATTATAGGTTTCTTCTATTTATTTTTAAGCTGCTGTAATTTATAAAAGCAACATTTTTTTACTGCTTTTATTCAGTATGCACCTTCAATAAGTAATTTTCTCTCTTTGTAGATAAATAGAATTTTTTTTTCACATAAATTTGACTAGTGCTAACCTCTGCTCCAATCCCTCTACTTGTACTGATATATGATGTTTTATTTTGCTTAAAAGGTAACTTTTCTAATAAGTTAAGAAATGTAAAGTTCGTTCGTAAAGAAGCTAACTTTGAAAAATCATGTTTAATGAAATAAATTTTCAAACATTATGATAGGCATAAAGCCAAATAATCTATGTTTACACACTTGTGTTAGTCTTATGTCCATGGCTTCCTAATGGTCCTAGAACCTAGGGCTATAAATGGATTGGATCTGTCTATATCCGATCCGATAAGAAAATTATCCGATCCGATCCAATAATCCAATGGATATTTGATTGTTAAATACATATCCGATTTACTATGTTATCGAATATCCGATCCGAAATTAATAAAAATTAGAAAAAAAATGATTTTATGTTCTTTAAAAACTTTGAACTAATTTGAGGCCAACCTATTTTTACTAGCAAGCCCAATAGTGAATTCTACCATCATGATGTTCCTTTTNATTCGATCAAATAATCCAACAGATATTTGACTGTTAAATCCATATCCGATTTGCTATGTTATCGGATATTCGATACGATAATCTGATCCGAAATTAATAAAAAATAGGAAAAGAAATGATTTTTTGTTTTTTAAAAACTTTGAACTAACTTGAGGCCCACCTATTTTTACTAGCAAGCCCAATAATGACTTCTACCATCATAATGTTCCTTTTTGAGAGATTCTCTTCTAATTTTCTTTTGACATTCGATGTGGGATAGGTAAAATTGAATTTCAATTCTAAATATAAATATTTTATTTCATTATTTCCATTAACAAATCAAATTATTTGTTACATATTAATTATTAATTTTTTAAGTTGTAAAATAAATCACAATAATAAATTTAATTACGAAAAATATAGATATTTATTTACTTTAAATTAGTAAACTAAAATTAAAGAAATATGTTGTTTTTATAATATTGTACATTATGCGTGTGTTTGGTAGAGATTAAAATTGAAAAATTAGCTGTTATTGTTAACTTTTATTAGACGAGTTGGATCCTATAACAGCTATATTTTCAATTTTAATTGGATTTTGAATTCTACCAAGCAAGCTCTATGTGTATAGTTATTTATTCAATTTGACAACCGGTTCGATATTGATTGACCCCGGGTTGATTTTCAAAACATTGGAACCAATGTTTTAAAAATTAACCCAGGGTCGAATAATTATAAATTTTTCGATTTTTTTATGTTTTGAATTTGATTACTTTTTTATTGTAAATTTATTTATTTTCTCATTTATTTATTTTAGTGACAAAAAATATGCCATAGAAATATTTTACTGGCTAAATTATTTATAACAAATCGGGTCGGATTGTTATAGGATTGAATTGACCTATATCCATATTTGATTCATTTAGTTAACAGATTATCGAATTCGAATCTTGATTAATTTATCAGACTGAGACCCTAAATCCATCTCTCATTAATTTCATCGAATTCAGATCAAAATCCAATATATTGACGGCCCTACTTGTACCTCCTTTGGCTTTTCCTCTAAACGAGTATTGTAACCCAAGAAAAAAATTATAATCTATTATGACCCAATCCAATTCCTCAAATCCAAACCTAACCTTTCATCCCCTCTCTCGCTCGACGCGACGACTGCTATATGTGACTATTAGCTCTCACTCTCAAAGTCTCTGCCTGCTTGACTTTCGTACGGTACCAACACTCACGTCTCAGGGTTAGAGCACTATCATCCGTTGGCAGAAGAAGAAGGTATTATAAGGCTAATGATTTCTTAGAACTAGCGTCTCATGAATTGAATGATTTCTTCTTTTTTTTCCTTTACGAAATCTGTAATAAATTTCCTTCTTGTTTTGGGCATTTGTTATTCATAAAAGAATGCATTTGATTGAAATAAAAATTTGATAATTACATAATCCTTAACTACTCTAGAAAAGATAATAGAAAGGGAAAAGTTGAAATGGGTCGCGGTGAGATATGGGGTAGAGGAAGAAAAGGCCATAAAACAGTTGAAAAGTAGATTATTTCTAATAAGAATAAAATTTAGATTGCAGAGAAAAAGATGTGTTTTGAATGCAAAATTTTATGTACCGACTTTTTCATTTTGACTGTAAACAAAAAGGGCCTTTTAAAAATTTTCATCTGAACTCCTATTATTTCATATTCAAACTATTGATCACAATTCCTTGATAGTGGAATCTTGTTTGTAGCCATATACGTTAAAATCTCAGCTGCACCACTAACAATTCATATGTTTCCCCATGAAGAACCTAAACCATTATCTTCTTGTCTTACCTAAGTGGAAAAAGCTTCGGAAATGGTATTTTTGCATTCTCATATATGTTTTTGTCTATGCATTTTGTTTGCCTCCAACATATGGATCTTTAAACCAATTTGCATAATATCTTTCACCTTTATTTTATTACGATGTTCTACATTTAATTCAGCCGATCTGAACTTTTATTTCACTGCATTTTGAATTTGAGGTGCTTTTGTGGCAAACTGATAAGTGATGGGGTTTATTATGATTGTTGAAATTGGAGATAAAGATGGGGAACTCATGGGATTTATTTGAATTTTTTATCAAAAAAGTTGGGAAAAGGTAGAAAAAGGTACAAACTTTATATGAAAAAATGTTTCCTCACATCGACGGATCCACTCTATATGAATAACAATCGGATACATATAAGCATAAAATTTCAGGAAAAACAAAAAACTCAAGAAAAACCAGTATGAATGAAAATGTAAATAATACATAATACAGTAATTAAAAGTGCTCACGCTTTCTTCTTCCCTCCCTTCTTCCCCTTCGAGATCTTCTTGTTCTTCCTGTGTCACATCAGAATACATGCAAACGTGAAAATCAGAATAAAAAACTTCATATATAAATATGGTATTCAGTGATGAATCCATGTATGTGGACTTTGAGATGGACAATACCCGACTGCCATGGTTGCGGTGGAGGTGGCGGAGCTGCTGAAAAACTGCTCGGTAATGCTAAAACGTGCTCAACAAAACCCTAGATTATCCAGACGGTTCTATATAGGGCGTGGAACCTTTATAGTTATACGACATCGTCTTGTTGATGGGCCTACTGGTTCAACAAGAAGTCTCGTCAATTGTTGGTTAATTGGGCTGAACTTTGTGCAGGGAAATTGTTGTAAATATAAGATTTTATTGTCTTTTAACTATTTTAGTGAACAATGAGTGGTTGAAGAAAAACGAAAAAAAATACATTTTGAAATAATGGGATCAAACAAGATGTAAAACTGATATAATAAAGTAATTGTAGCATTTTGTTCGTTTTAAACAAATAATTTCTCTTTATATTCTCAGCTTTACCATCCTAGTCACTGCTTCTATCTTGTCTTTAAATTATCACTCATTTCCATTTTAGGGATGACAAAATTTTTCGACTTGGCTCACATTGCCTCACAATGATTAGAATCAAGAATCATCATCCCGAATAGTGTAAATGGGATCGGGATGGGCAACTTCACTCCGTGCATCCTTTGGTTGTGAGCCGCTCCTAGAGTGAGGCACTAATGAGCATTGTCCAAACTTGAATTCTCTAAATACTGGAGCAGCTGTGATTTATATTGTATTAGTAGTGGCGCGCACATGCAATGCATGTGTTCCAGTTTAGTTGACTACGTAATAACGTGAAGTGATTTTTAGTTATTTTATACAAATTGTAGTTGATGTCAAATTTTATACTGTGCTTAAGCCCTTATTTGCAATACAAAGCATTATATCAGTGCAAAACGTGTAATCCTTTATCAACAGAAAAATGTTTTGTGTTGTCACAACCACTTTGGCAACTAATAACAAGGCAGACTTCACGGTTTTTGTACATAAATGTAGTTGGAGCTTGTATTCTGGTACACAAGGAAACATGAGTTTGTTAAATTTTTCATCTCAGAAACTTTTATTATTATTTAAATTTTTTCCCTTCATTGTAAAAATTGTTTGAGATGATGTACCCGAATACTTGACGAATTCCAACTTTCCAATCGTACTTATGATGGATACAAAAGTTAAGAGCCCAATTTCACAATAAGAAATATCATAGAAAAGCAGTGAATAAAATGAAACAAAATGTAAGTCACAGATATTACACCAAGATTGATTCGTTTTAGGTAGTTGAAAAAAAATGATTTTTAAATAGGGTCTACCAGCAACCAAAACTGAATCCATTCTCAAACAGTCACATAGTGAACTCGACCCTTAAAATCCTTTTTATTGCATCGTCATTTCGGCCTGTGGAAATGAAATTGTTTTTGACCAGGGAAGTTAGGCCATCAATGAATTCTTAGTATTTGGTTGGAACTATGATCTGCAATGTACATCACCTAAGTGAATATTTGGAAGCTAATTGACACAAAAAGACATTGTTCAAGTCACAAAATCTAATAAATGTACCATGGCAATGCCAACATTAACTCCAGCTACAATTGAATAAGTACAGTTTGCATGAGGTGGCGATGTAATTCTGTCAACCCTCCCATTCTGAGAGAACAAATCCTTGAAATTTTCCACATAAAAAATTGATCTTTGTTACTCAATTCACTGTTAGAACACAACTCCAAGTTGAATTTTTTTTTTTGTGGAAAAATGATATTTACTCTGAAACGTAGAGTATTCTTTAGAAAACTGTTGATTATGTCACGATTAACGTGCATCTTTATCTCATTCCAGGTCGAGTACAAGACCATGACAGTCGCGACCCCCTTGATGATTGAATTATAATAGCCTGGCATATAGATGCTTAGAAGTTCATGCTTTCTTGTCACAGTATTGTTCTCATTGATGCCTTTGGTGGTTCCACCATCACCAATATAGTGTTTGGAACATGTTGCAACCTTTTGTCTGCACAAAATATTACGTAAAGCAAATAAACCAATGAGGGGACAAGATTTTATACATGTTATTTTGCCTGAAAATTTTATAAAGGAAGCCCTCTAAAAACTCTAATCATAGATGACAAAATCCTAGATCAAGATCTTTGTTGATGAAATCTAAAATCTCCTATAGGCCAATAGTTGGTTGATTCAAGATCACTTTCTGGTGTTATAGTGTCTATTTATCTTTATGCATGAAAGAAAGAAAATTTTATTTCAAGTGATCGATTCGTCAACACATAAAACATGTTTAATAGAAGCATTGAATAACGATCAAGTATACCATGTAAAGAAAAAAGAAGTTTGAGTTACTACTATGAACAAATATCTACTTACTTTCCAGCTACGTACTGAATAATATCCTTTCGAAAGTTTGAAGGTAAATCTCCTTGTAAGGCTAGTATTGTGCAATCATGACAATGACATATTTTTTAAACCACAAGATTGGAGAAGAAAAGGCAACAATCATTTTGAAAAACAAAGAATTATTATGCGGTTTTTGCCTGTTTATGTATGTTACATGGATTTGCATACACGTGGTTAACAATGAAAATGCACAATGTCATATCAACATCCAGCATATAATAAGACTTAGAAATTTAGTCTCCCTGTATATAATGTTGTACGAAACCACGAAAGAAAAATATTTAAGAAACAACAGGAAAATAAGTAGAAAATTTAAGCAATTATTTTCAAACCTCATAAAAGGGGGAAAATGAACTTTTTCCTTCTCATTTTCACAGCAGTTATGGAGAAGGTAAAAATACATAAACCAAGTAAGCTTTCCTTATTTCAACCCATGAGTAAGAATGGCTTGATATAAAAAGAGAGCTATTAATTACATACCAAAATGAGTAAGAATGGTCTGACATAAAAAGCACATGATTTGATCTCGCAAGAACCCTATTCTAGAAGTTCCAAAGTCAATTTTTCTTAAATAATGACTTGCAGTATAAATGTAGGAAATTGGGTAAAATATTCATCTTCCACTTGGACCTCTTTTCATTCTTTGCTATTCAGAAATCCATAGAGTCACTTTGAGTGAAGTATTCTTGAGTGCTTCATCCTCGAAGAATGTGTCATTTATATTGCTTATAAGAAGAGAATATCAATTTCATTACAAGTTTCCTAGTCTAAAAATGCTCGCTTAATGAAAAATAAAGAGAAAAAGTAATAAACCTCAATCAAGCATGGAACTGAAATACAATATGAACAAAATCAACCAGTTTAGAGGTTCACCTTGTCTATAACCTCCAATAACCTTAGCTGTTGACCATAAAAGAAAACTTCAAAAATGCAGAAACCATCACCCGTTGACCGCTTCTTTTCTTGGACCTATATAAAAAAAGAGAGATTAAAGAAAAGGAAAACGGAAAGGGAAAGGGAAAAGAGAGTCAAAGATGAAACCTTAGATGAAATCTGTTGAAATCGTCGTTATACCAAGTCAAAATCCAAGGGTAATAATGCGACTTATTCAAGATCACCTAATCAGTAAGAAGGGTCATACAAATTTTGGAAGTTGTCCAATTTTGGTATTTATACAAAGAAATCACAAAAAGAAGGACGAGAAAAAGAACAGTAAAACCCAAAAGATTATGTCATATATGGAAACAAATAGTAAACCCATCCCCATACCCAAAAAATCAATGTTTACTTACCTAAATTCTTTATTTCAATAATTAAAAAGTCGAACTGCTACCAAAATACCAAAGTCAAAATCTAGGACATATAATATAAGCTTCAATGTACCTAAGTTTTAACACTAATCCAAGAATCACCCCATATGTAAATTCCATGGTTCCGAAAAAGCAAATCTGTAATCCCTGGGATATGAATTGATCTGCAAAACATGGATTAAAAATCATTTTTCATGGAAGAATGCTACTACTGGAGACATGGAAACATGGTCTTCGGAAGTCTTTAAAGACCAATTTACAGAAACCCTTAGTTTTATATGGTAAAAATCTCTATGTTCGATCACTTCTCCATTTCTTTTACAATCATTACATCTTAATCGCTTTCAGTTCTTTTCCAATGCAGTTCTTCTTTCTATCATTCAAACAGTGGCTAACACACTGCATCTAAGGTCTCATCTTCAAACTTCGCTTCAAGTCTCAACTCCAATGGAAACTTACGTTTTGCTTTTAGCTAATTAACAATGTACATACTACTTGCATGCAAGGCAAAAAAAAAAACATGCAAAGATATTTGGAAATTAAATCATATATTGTAATGAAAGTGGCAAATGATATATATTTGTTTCCATTTTTCTATTGCTAGTTGAGTTCAGGTAAAACTAATAGATCCGTCGAGATGGAGAGATCACCATAGGAACTAGTTGTACCAGAGTTTTGTGGCGGCAAGGAAATCATCTATTATTCGTCAATAAAATGGTAGGTGAGGAATAAAAAGCTAGGCCTTTCCGATCATTACACCAATGAGATGTTTCAATATCCAAAAATCGATCCATATAGGCTTTAACACTTCAGCATCGTCTTGTAAAGTATTTGAAAGTAATGGTACTAATCCACAAAAAATAACAAGCTTGGTAAACAGAGGAGAATGCATGCATCAAAAGAGTTAACGAAAAATCCAATCTATTAGGCACCAAGAATAAATTGTTGGGAAGCCCGGATACATTCGTGACTTCATTTGAATTGTAAGGGTGATGATATAAGTCGGGATTTTTCTCAACAAAATATATGCCATTAGTATGAGTTTTATGAACAAGCTAAAGTCCTATCCTGTTGCTCTCTTGCATATGATTTCCCACTCAAGGTTTACTTCTTTGGGAGACTATTTTTTTATCTCTTTAAATATGACCCAGCTCAGCCGTTGGCAACCAGAGGAAAAAAGTTATAGTTAGTAAATAAAAGAACTGGAAGTATAGCAGCATTGACATGTTCTACTATGTTATTCTTAAATTATTTCATTCCTTCGCAAACACATTAATGGAATATTAGAAACTCCAATTTTGATACGTATTTTAGGAAACATAATTAAGATTTGATTTAATGGATTTTATTATATATTTCTCACTTAGAATAAAATCATTGAAACCCTATATAAAAGGGTCTTATGCTTTGTAATAAAACAATTTTGATAATGAAATAAATTGATATTCTCCTCCAATTTCTCTCTATCTTTTCCCTATTCCCTCTTTTCCCCCTCATTTCTCTTCTTCTCTTCTCTTCCCAACACATAATCTGTGGTTGTGATTTGTAATCATCTAAAAACTAAATTCAAATACACCCAAGAAGAAACAAAAAGAAAACATGTCCATTTATATACTAATAATTGAAGCTCCTTGAAGGAGACATATAGGATCATATAAGAGGACTATGAAATTTGACTTTATCCACACTATCTATAGAACAACCGAGTTAACAATAAGTACCCGAAATTCTATGGAGATGGGTTGATCATCGTTACAAGGCAATATTCCATTCCATGATTGAGGATAACAGCACCAGCATTACGCATCTTATATGCCTATGGAACAGGATGAGTATCAATCTTAAAAGTGGTTTATAAATAAAAGGTATTGGTAAAGTAAGATGATCCTTAAGCTTATATTCTTTCACTGAAGTTCTATCACAAATTAATTTTTTTTCACAAAACACCATTTTTCCGGAACAAATAGCTCAACATAGTTCTAATTCTATTTATCCAAATACTTGAACAATAAGCCCACTATGATAATGAAATTTCATACTTCTTAGTATGGGAATACAAATAGTAGTCGCCAATTTAGAGAAACTTTATTTTATTTTGTCTCTATAAACTGAATTTCTGAGTCAGGATATCATTGGAATGATAAAAAGTATAATAAGAAGAGCGGAACCTAAATGTACAATCCAATGGACAAACTTGAGCCAAATTTTAGTATGATGAAACCCGAATTTTAAGGCAACCTCAGAACACTTACTGATGAATACATGTAATATACATCCTAAAGAACACACGCATAGTGTTGAATAAGTGTAAAATATACCCTCATGAACAAGAGAGGCTAATCAAAACATTTGAGAGCTTTACATGATTTAGATAAAACAGATCCATTTGGTGACAACACATACATAACCTCATCCACCATTCTTTTCATTTTGCACACCTGCAAAGCACCCAAAAAACCCAGTTCTCATTTACAAAATGCAAAAAGAAAGATAAAAAAAATATCGGGTTAGCCCATAAAACACAACGAATATGTACGTAATATAACAAAAAATACGCATGTACCTGAGGGGGGCATGGCGAGATCTTGCAGCTGCCAAGGAAAAAATAAAAATTTTACCAAGCTGAAAATAATGAACTTAAAGTGAAAGATGCATATTAGAAATTCATATACCCTTTGCATCATTTCTATCTTAATCTCCTTGAGTCTCTGAATAGCAGCCGCTAACTACTGTATGGTATCATGACTAATATATTTTGAACCTTCATGGTTTCCTAAACTGTGATGAACCTCACTGACAGTTTGCTTGAAATCCATACCAAGCACCAAGCACAATGAGTTCAAAGTGTTGAGGTGGTCAAGAACCTGCTTCAGACATTCACCCGGAAACCAAGAGAATAAGCAAGTTGGTAAAAAAATTAATCACTACAAAGCAACTTAAGAACAAATGATCCTGCTATAGAGTAAAGAATAACCTTTTCGTTTTCAAGTGCCTGCAGCTCTCTTTGCAATTCTTTAAGCTTTCTTAGAGACAAATCCGCTTTATCCACTACCTCATTTCCTCTATCTGTGGAAGAATGGCTCTAAGTTCTTCCTTCAAGTTTCAAGGATTTTGATCAGACTGTCAATGAAACATAAATGTCAGAATGAATCTCACAACAAATTGTATCTACCTTTACTTTTTTTGCAGCTACGTGTATACAGGGGCGGACGCAGAACATAAAAGTTAGGGGGGCACAATCGAACTTGCAAAAAAGTTGGGAGAAATTTTACACTCGAAAATTTACGTCCAAAAAAAATCATGCCCCGTGTAATTTTGCATCTGAAAATTTAAATGGGATATGACTTTTTCAGATGTAAAATTTCGAACATTTTTTATGCCATATTCCATATAAAATTTCCTAATAAAATGATGAAAATTACATTGAGAAGTTTGTATCGCAAAAATAGTAAAAGTTTCCTAATATTTTCGATATCTATTTGGATTATTCGATATGCCCATAATGTAGTTCTCG
>CAIGRH010291317.1:0-22618 GCA_903798295.1 Fraxinus nigra | reverse complement strand
ACATGGTTGATTTTCCTAAAATCTACCTATATATTTGATAGTTATCAAAAAACAATTACATTAAATTGAAAAGTAAGACTACAATCTGAATTTGAAATTTACAACAATCAATTCTTCTACCTACTTTTCTTTTCTTTTGTAATTTATAGTTTTGATAGAATAAGCGTAGATGGTAAACAAATTATTTGAGAAAGATTTATACTTGTCTTTTTATTATTTTGTTTTTATGTTAAAAAATATGAATTTTAAAAATAAAAAAATGGATTAGCGGATTGGGTAGTTTAACTGATGGGCTGGTTGCTTAAACCGTAACCAACCCGACCTGACTTTTTTCACGGTTAAAATTAACTGAACCAAACCAATTTCTTGGTAAAACCAACCCAAATTGACAAAAATCGATTTGATCGGTTTTTCGGGTTTTTCCCCACCCCTGAACATCATATCATTTCCCATTCTAATAATTTTAATTACAAATGCTTAAAAATCTTTGTGATGCAACACGTGTTGATGCCACTTTCCAATCATGTTAAATGAATCTTCATTGAATATATTTCTTGCTGGATGCATGTCTACACTTGCCCACTCATGACATGTTGCAGCTCACAGTTAAGTTCAGAGCTTGAAAGCTGGAAATTGCTTTCTCACGATGTTGTAGGAGAAAGTTTTTAATATCTTTTGTGTACCGTGATGTTGTTGACATATAAGATTTACTTTACCAAGTCTCGTATTTTTTTTTTTTACAAATCTTGTCAATACTCTTCTTCCTGTTTCCGCGTTAACATGCTTTTGAGATGAAACACAATATGAAATGAAATTTATGTAACCAGTTTGGCCTTCGTGGGGATGGGAAGATAGTGCTGCTAGATGTATATTTTATGGTATGGTGGATTTTTTCTATATACAAATCTGGCGGTTGAATGAGTCAAATGTTAATAAAAGAAAATCATTAGTATATAATCTAAAAGAATTACTGTTAAAATGTGCTTCTACATAAGAACCTTTTCAGTTGTATTTTGGATGAGTGCTTTTCACTTGAAATTTTCAAAAGAAAATTAATATTTAGCATTCGCAAAATTTTTTGAATGAAATTTTGGCAATTCCCTTTTTAACCCAACAGGTACTTTTCTTCCTTGGAAATTGTCTTTCATTAACTTAGTTCTTCAATATGCTACTTTTTGTCATAGAACTTTCTCTGTGGCCCTGATCTTATTTTTTTCTGCAGTGTATGAAATGATTTATGTAAGTATTCTTGGTTTTTATAATAAATGAGTTGTTTTGGAGAAATTTTTAGCATTTGCAATTTATTGTGAAGGGAATTTTAGCACTTCTCTTTTCTACCCAAAAAAGTACTTTTCTCCACAGAGAATGTTCTTCCATGCTGTTAGGTCCTTAATTTGCTCCTATTTGGCACTTTGTATATGTGACCGGTGACCCTTAAGCTTCCTCCCCCCCTCCACCCCCTTACACCTTTCTTCCTTTACACTTCATATTTCAAGGAGTTGATAAATAACTTCTTCTTTTATTCCTCTTTTTTGGTGTTGTAGATGTAAGTGAACAAAATCTACTGGAAACATGTAGCATATCCTTCCCCAACGGTAAGGATGACCTCATGAACTTCGAAGTTACCCTCCAGCTTGATGACGGATATTAT
The DNA here is from genome assembly GCA_903798295.1 of Fraxinus nigra. NCBI lineage: Eukaryota > Viridiplantae > Streptophyta > Magnoliopsida > Lamiales > Oleaceae > Fraxinus > Fraxinus nigra. The sequence continues at coordinate 20,967 of CAIGRH010291317.1, read as the reverse complement.
CTGTAAGTATAACTTCCCTATTAATGTTTGTTGTAAAACTCACTCGTCAACTCCTGGTCATAATATATTTTGCTTATCTATAATGTTTCCATTACTTGGCACCATGTGCATTGAATAGTTGCTCATTTTCGGGGGTGGCACCTTTATTTTTTCCTTAAAAACTTCTCCCATCTATTCTCATGCCAAAGGTGAAATTCAAGACAAAGGTAGACGCACCTTGATTCCTATCTATTTATTGACTAATATTGCAAAGATCCAGTGATGGAATTATTCTTGCTCGTTGCAGGTGTACCATCCGATCATTGACTTGGAAGGAAATGTCTGCCTTTAACATTCTTTGAGAAGAATGGAAGCCTGTGCTGAACATAAAACACAATTATTTATGTCATGTATCACCTTTTCACGGTAATTTTATACTTTGGATGCAAAGAAATTTAAATTTGTAATATCACTAACTGGAGGTTGTGTATGCACAGAAACAGATCACGGGGATCCTTTTAATCCCAATGCAGCTTCCATGTTGAGAGAAAACCAATCGAACGTGAGAAGGGCATTGGCTGGTGGCTACGCGGTACAAACTTTCTTCTCTCGCTGCCTATAGTATGTAAATTAGATGTACAAAATTTCATAGGAATCCATGTGATGCAACTGAGACATTATGTTTGTATGCTAATGTAACTTTGTGTTTGGAATTTATTTTTAAGATTAGCACATTAGAATACACTGTTACAGACATGGCTCTAATGTTTATTTGAGTGATTTCATCAAAAAGAAAAACACAAAATTATTCCATATTAATATAAATAACTGAGGTGGCAGCATCTGATTGGGTGGTTGACCAGTTAAACACCCGAGGAGACAACTCTGGTCCAAATCTGCCAGACATTATTCGTTCTTTTGCAAATTTTCTTTCAAATACCACCCCCTTAACCCACCCCACACCACCCCATGCCAACAATAAATATTCACTTTATCAATTCACACCCTTGCTTTTTTCCGATCTGAGGTCCCTCTTTAGTCTTTACTATTGTTTGCATCAAAAGGGTCAAAAAAATCAGGCGGGCCCACTGAAAATCACTCAGACCGGAAATATGAGTATATTGCTTTACACTATAAACTTCCTCTTCCAAGAACTTTATCTGTAAAAATACATGCACACAGATTCTTCCACACTTGGAAGCGTATTCCTCGTGAGTACAGCAGTCCCAGCAACGCAATATACGCTACTATTACCTACAAACCTCGCCCCTCGCCCCTCATATTATATATACGGACAACAGAGAGAGGGAGAATTTCTATATATATTTTTCTTTTCTTTTTGGGTGCGTGTGTGAGTTTTAGGAGATAAAGCCAAGAAAATGATGTGGGAAGCTGGAGGATCATCAGCATCGTCTTCAGCAGCTGGTATAGGAGGTGATGGTGGTGGTGCAGGGAGGAGGAAACCATCTTGGAGAGAAAGGGAGAACAACAGGAGGAGAGAGAGGAGGAGGAGAGCAATAGCAGCCAAGATTTATGCAGGATTAAGGGCTCAAGGGAATTACAATCTTCCAAAACACTGTGATAACAATGAAGTCTTGAAAGCTCTCTGTGTCGAGGCTGGTTGGATCGTGGAGCCTGATGGCACCACCTATCGTAAGGTGAACTTTCCCGTTTTCCCTTTATAGTTTACCTTTTCTTTCTGTATATCTGTGTTTTTTGTATATATATATGTTGATCTTTATTGGTTTTCTTCATTTTTAGTAATCAATTTTGCTTTGATTTGTTTAGATCTGTAGATTTTAGATGTGGGTTTCCCTATTTGCTTTGATTTTCCGATTTTGGTAAATCGAATTAAAACGTGGTTTTCTTTGCTCATGTGTATTTTTGAGCGCGCGCGCGCACATATATATATTCTGATTTATTTGTCTATTTTCAGTCTTATTTACTGTAATTGAATTTCTTTTAAAAGTTTAATTTTCTAATTCTGAGTAAGCGAAAAATGAGAGATTTACTGGGTGAAATGAACAATTGAAGTAGTTAATTTCAAGAACTAGTTCTTTTTTAATCAGGCTATGGTTTAGAATATTCTAGTTGTAAAATTTCTGAATTGTGAAACTTAGTTGTATCCTTAATTTGGATTTAGAGTTCAATTTCTGAATGAAATTATCTGAACATTTCCTTTTGGTTAATATATATGTGTGTGTGTGTTATTTTTTTTTTGTAAGTTGGAGCATTTCTTTGTAAAGATGATATACTCTTCAAGAATACTAAAGCAACGGAGGTTTGGATTTGCATATAATACAGGGATGCAAGCCACCTCCAATGGAAATGGGAGGCACTTCAACCAACATCACTCCTAGTTCATCCCGAAACCCGAGTCCACCGTCTTCATATTTTGTGAGTCCAATTCCATCGTATCAACCTAGTCCATCGTCCTCTTCATTCCCAAGCCCATCCCGGCAAGACGCCAACGGATCATCACACCCATACAGTTTCCTCCTCAATTCTTTCCCTTCGCCACTTCCTCTACTCCGAATATCAAATAGTGCCCCGGTAACACCCCCTCTTTCTTCACCAACTAGGCTCCCTAAGCAAACTTTCACTTTGGAGTCTCTTGCCAAAGAATCCATGTCTGCCTTGAACATCCCTTTCTTTGCTGCTTCTGCCCCAGCAAGTCCTACTCGTGCTCAGCGTTTTACGCCAGCCACTATACCTGAATGCGATGAGTCAGACACATCTACTATTGATTCTTGCCAATGGATGAACTTCCAAGTCTGTGCAAATGCAGCCAACATGGTTCCAACTTCTCCAACATTTAATCTAATGAAACCAATCGCAAACCGTGTTCCTTCCCAAGATGTAGTGATGTCGGAGAAGGGGAAGGGTATAGAATTTGACTTTGAGAATGTGGCTGTGAAGCCGTGGGAAGGCGAAAGGATTCATGAGGTGGGAATGGATGATCTCGAGCTTACTCTTGGAAGTGGAAACACCCGGATGTAAGCTATTGACAAAATTGAATTGTGCTGAAACGTTGACGAAACCTAGATTCTCTAATGGCATCTCTTCGTAACTTGATGCAAGAAAACTGGCAGCGTTGCTGTCAAAAGTAAACCTGCTTGCGGTAAAAGAATTTGGTCAGGTGAAAGAATTACGAAGTTGAAATTTGAACCAATTTCTTTTTTTAGGATGGATTGGTTTTTCAGTTAGTTCTTTTAATCCTTTATTCTGTTTTTTCTGTTCTGAGTAATTGTTGTCTTCCCCTTTAAACTGTTTGGGGTTATCTTTTAGACTTTTACAAGCATTACTTGTAGATAGTTGTGTTTTTCTGAAGAACTGTCATCTTCATTGAAGGCTAGTGGGAATTATCCACAGTGGAACTCTTTGATGATTTGGCTTAATTTATAGATGCATTTCATTATCTTCGATATAGCTTTTTCTTACTGTTCAAGTAATAATGGATGTTGATATTTGAGCAATAACCAGACCATGATTGTAGATTCTTTCGACTTTGTTGGTTGGTTTGGTAAAATGGACCTAGCAGGTACTTGGAAAGTAGTAACCCCTTTGAGCAGTAACGAGGAATCAACTGAGATCCGTTCACTTCTTCTATTGTAACACAAGATTTCCCTTTTTGCCGTAAAAGCCCATGTATGTAATTTCTTCCTCCTCTATAAGATGTTATCACTTGACATCCCATAATTAAATAGTTTAATTTAACTTTAGACACGTTCTCTTGTTATCGAAAAGTTTTAAGACGTGCAAAGTTTTCATAAATAAATGACTATAAAATCGAACGCAAAACCCTAATACGTACATGATTTCAAGTTTTGAATCAAGGACTCGGGATTGTCTTAATATCATCGACTACTGCTTTATTTAAATCTTAAGTAGTTAAAAAAACACTGCATTTATTTTTTATGTAAAATTATTCTCCAGCAAATAGTTGAAATGATATTTGGATGTCCCAAAAGGCATGTAGGGTTGAAAATGGACTTGTCCGTTTTCCAAGAAATTATTTTGATCTGTTGTTATTAGATGGGTGAGTTGTGTCACGACACATGTAGTGCTTGATGCATGATTATCCTTTGGTCTACTTGTCACAGTGATGCATTATTATCATGTTACTCTGTGCCTGGTCAACAAAATAAAGTGTTGTTTCTAAACAAGAATGATTGAATAAAAAGAAAAACAACCCAAAGCAAATAATTGAATTCTCTTACAGGGGACAAAATTTCAAGTCAAAGATTTGGTGACCATTCTAATCAACAGAAAAAAAACATAACAAACAGAATCTTATTCTAGGAGATGTCATGTAAAATTTTAGAAAATTATCAGTAAAAGAATCAAATTTTAGATCGAAATAAGTGATTGATAACTGAGTAGTACTTCGATCAATTGACTACTTGCACACTCGAAACTATCTTGCAATTCAATTCAACTGGTTTTTTTGCCAAAAAAACAACAGAAGTAATACAGATATTGTATGGCTGCTGTGTCCTTGAGTATTGTATAACAAAGCAAATAAATTATTTTGACAAAAAGTCTGTGACACCATTTTCTGTAAACAAACAGTGTGATTATTTTCCGAGGTGATTTCATATATATACCTTTGATCTCTCTAAATATATGTACATTCGGATCCCACTTGAAGATCTACCTTTGAAAGCTTTTGAGCATTGAACAATTACAGGCCAATTGTATTGAAATGGTCCCATGCCTCCTGCATTAACAAAAGCCATTTATTTATGCTTACCAAAATTTCTTCTCCTTTCAAGAATCGTAGAAAATGGCAGTAGATCAAATAGTATCGACTAATCTTATTCCGATACCTGCAGAATGTCAAACACTTTTTCCGCAATATATTTTTGATGAGTAGCAGCTCCTTTCTGTTGCAATTTATCTGGATGTAGGCAGAGCAAAGCCTTTTGATATGATCTTTTCACCGAATTTGCTTCTATTAAATCAACAAGGGGTACTGGCTTCCATCCACTGCCAGGCCAAAGAACCTGAACCAGACGTTAGCGATAAAGATAAATTTTTATTTTATCTAGATGAAAATTAGGAATTTGTAAACATTACTAAATCCCTACAGTAAAAGGAATACTTCATCTTGTTATGCCATTTATCAATATGAAAATGGAATGAAAGAGTTCTTCAAAATTGGCTTCCCCATTACAAACTTCTGTTTTCCTAACTAAAAAGAAGAAAACGTTGAAGTCCTAGGAGATATTTTTTTCTTCTTAAGGAAGTCTTATGAAATTGCAATCATGTGTAAAGCCGAAAGGAATTTGTTTCCCATAAATGGATGCTAAAATGGAAAAAGGATAAAAAAAGTCTTACAAATTGCAAAGTTGACAGCAGCGAACGGATATTTCCTTTCTTCCCAAGAGACCATTGTCGAATCTTGGCATCTGAAGCCTACATTACATTATAGAGAATTGTTGTAGCGTTCCAAGAATTATAGACTGCTAATATTGCATTGCAGTAACTTACTTTCTTGTCCTCAGAACTTCCATCAACTGTAACTTCGTTGTCATCATGAGACAATTCTTGAATCTGATAAACCATGACATAGAATGCTCAAAAATCGAAATCCATAAGATTAAAACATCGTTTAGAATACAATTGACTGGATAATACAAAAACCAATATGCACAATTGACAAACAATAAAGAAACAACATACCACAAAGTTGACTTCGAAAGGGTCATCTGCATTTTCAGCAGAAACCTTAGAATCAACGGGTAGAGACTCTGTTCCAAGTACATGATCATCTCTCAGAATAAAAATAAAAGCTGACAAAAAGAGGAGTATATATCCACAACCTATTACATCAAATGAATAAACACTTCCTACGTTTGACTAACTTGTACTTACGCTTCATATCTTTTTTTTTTTATTCAACATATGTAAGTTTAACTAACCAGATGGTATAGAATCCTTCTGAGCAGTAGAAAAATGGTTACTTCGATTAGTTGGGGTCTTTGTATGAGAGCAATGTTTTGCTTCATCATTGCTGAGATTTTTGTTAACCTGAAAATGATAAGAAAGGATAGTTACACATCCACGATCATAGTTCCAAAACAATACAAATTTTATTCGGGAAAAATCAAGCCATAAACTTCTAATCTACTATGTACACTGAATCAAATTACTTCAAATCCAGTGGATGTAATCAATTACCCAGTGAGAAACATCTGGCATCTTATTTACACTGCACATGGGCACTTACATTATTTAATTTTGCTTCATTCAAATTCACTTCAATTTCTTGTTGAGTTATGCCTATGCCATTCCATCTAGAGCTCTGATTTGGAGTCTCGGGATCAACTTTTGATCTTGAAGAAGCTTCCTGGTTGAAAATCTTGACAAACTCTTTGACCTTTCCTTTGACTCCACTTCTACCAGGAACTTTTTCTGAATTTATGAGTGAAGTTCGCAGGCTAGCTTTATTCGTGCGTGTTCTGTCCAAGCCCATTATTCCTTCATTAATCTTCACTTTATCAGCATGGACATCAGGAATAACTTCTTTTAGTAAGTTGGTCGAATTTCCTTTCACTTCTGTAACATTTCCTCAAATTTAAAAAAACCTTAGCATTAGAATTCAAATATATAAAATATAATACAAAATGCGTTCATTGGAACTCCTTGCATAAATATGATTTACCTTGTTGTTCAAACTCATCAATGAATGCATGCAGAGGCTTCACTTCTGGCTTGTGAGATTCGCTAGTCTTCACAGCGATTACATTTTCAATTTTCTTTCCTGTACTTGTTTTTTGCAGGGAATTAACTTCTTTTGCATTCATGACTAGAACCGAATCTTGTGTGCTTCTATCATCATGCTTCTTACTTTCAAATTTCAACTCGACCCCAATATTTGTTGAAATCCCAAGGTCTTCCACTGTAGACAATTCTGGCTCCATACTTTCGATTCTTCCATTAGAGCTTGCAGACCTTTCAATTTTACTCATCTCTTTCAATTTCGAAACCTTCCCACCTCGAAGTGGAATAAGCATTGGTAATTCTCTTCCTGCCCATTTGTATATAGAGAAATGAAACTGATTGCCTTTACATTGAGTTTCGATGCTTATTGAATCATTTTTCCATTTCTCAACATCTTTCTGATCAGTTATTCCAGAATGTGTAGAATCCTCGTTGCTAAGAGAAACTTCGTTGGACGAGGAGATGGGGTGATGTACTGTTGGAAGATCATTTCTCGTCTCATCCTGTCCCGAGATTGCTTGACCTGAAAATCTAGATGGAGTAGAATTTGAAGAGTGGGAGCTGCTTATACCATTTGTAATGCCATCCATCTTATATGGTCTACGATTTCCAGAAGCAAATGTAGGGTAGTCTGTTGCTTTTATCAATTTGGCAGGAAGACTGAAACAGAAAAGCATTTACATATAAAGAGTAGACATGATGTGCATATTCAACAAAAAAAGGTAATACAAAGTAACATCTACATAGAATTTTTGGAATATGGACGTAGCACACAACACAACTAGGAAGAATTTTAGCAGCTAACTATTAAGTAGGTGAAAGATCTGGCTTCTACTGTTTATTTAATAACATCAGAATTCCTCAACCAAAAGCAAGCCTCAAAGTAAGCTACTTAGTTAGGCCAAGAGACATTTCTATGTCCTCAAATTATATACGCGTGCCAAGTTCTTTATGAATGTCCCCAACACCCCAACCCACAGTGAAAAGAAAATGAAATTTCAAGATCTACAAGAAGAGATTAAGCTCTAATAATCAATGAATAACAAGGGAAATATTAATTTCTTTCTCACAGAACTTAATTCTACCAAGACGTTTGTTACCTAATCAGTTGAAATATTGAAAAAGAACAATCCATATTTTCAAATACAGAGGAATCCCAGTTCCAACAATTCTAAATATTTCCAATGACTACGTTTCAATCCTACTTCGCTCAGTTCTCAATATCTTGTAGATCCTCGTAGAGAAGGCTACTTCCAGTAGAAGACTGGTTCGTATAGTTATCCAAATGGTCTGTCTCGAGGATTTATAAGTGTGTTGGGCAAACTTCCCTTACAAACCAATTCTAAGGGTGGGTTCTACCAATCGCGTTTGTAACAATATTGAAAAAGGACGTTCACAAATTGAAGAACCAGAAAGTGTACCTGAACTGCGCCGGAAGTGAAGTGCCAAAAGCCTCAGCTTTGGGTATCAAAGCCCTGCCAGGGCTGGAAATCCTTGAACCAGGGCTCGAGCCAAAGGTATTTTCCCGTTCACGATCGGTCCTCCTCGGTGAACTATAAGACTCATCACCTCCAAATATATCATTAAAGAAACCATCACCCAGATTTCGCCTTCTCGTCACAACTTCTGTTCCAAACACTGGCTTCTCCTCGGAATCCACTGGTTCACCGAAACTGTACCTCCCTTTCACTTCTTGCGTCGAAAACCGCCTCGGTGGACCGCCAAAAACATCATTAAAATCCAAGTCATCTGAGTTACTGCTCTGTGCTTTTAGTGAGTTTTCTAATGACCCACGAGGACTATATCCCAACAAAACATTTCCCCTCTCCAAAAATTTCTCCATTTATGTACAAACACAATCCAACCCTCGGGCGGGAAATTCTTGAACCTTCAAAGATTGACAAAACTCACATAAAGAATTTAATTAATGCATGTCAAGAATCCAATGCTATTTCAGTTTGGCAGGTTCTTAAGAGTGTACATCACTGGTTGTGGAGTTTATAACAAATTTACGCAAACGTTGAAAATCTAGTGGTTTGTATCATACTCTGAAATGGGTTTGAAGGAATTAACGCTAGAAAACAGATAATGTGGGGTAATAGAATAAGAAAACAGTGAGAAGCAGAAGCCACAAGATCAAAATGGTTGTGATAACAAGACAAACGACAAAACATGGCGTCAAAAACCCAACTTTCTGCTTAAGCACATGCAGAGTCAATTGTTCTAATGGTCACTGAACTTATGTCTATATTTTTAATTACTCGCTAAAGCTTGAGATGCGAGTTTTGGTTACTAAACTTTGAAAAACGTTGGACGTTACTCGTTGGTATAACTTTCGTTTAAAATTCTAACGAAATTGATGATGTGGCCGACGAAATGTACACATTGCATTCCGTCAAGTCTTTAAACTTTAAGATAGTCTAGTTTTGATCACTATACTTTCGAAAATATTTTTGATTGCTCACTAAATTTTGAAAAATATCTTCTACTATTCACTGAACTTTAAGGTGGTAGATTTTTTGTCGCTAAACTTTGAGATGGTTGAATTTCGGCCACTGGATTTTGAGATAATCGAATTTTGGCCACAATTTTTTTTTTTTAAAAAAAAGCCTTCAATTGCTCATTAAATTTTGAAAAACTTCCATTGCTCACTTAAATTTGAGATGATCGAATTTTGACCACTAAACTTTGAAAAACATTTTCTATTGCTCACACCAAATTTGGATTTAATTAAAATTTGTTGTTAAGTTTTGGATTAAAATTTGAATTTAATTTAATACTAACAACAATTTGGTAGGAATTAAAATCTAATTTTTTTTATCAAACAGAGTATTTCATAAACTTTTATCAAAATCTACTAAAAATCTTATTTTAATCCTAACCAAACATGGTTTATTTTGTATGTTGTTGTAAAATTCGAATATTAAAAGTAAATTTTAATAACAAATTTATTGTGTATTTTATTACAATTAATAGTCACTTCCTTTGCACAGCTTTGCAAGCATTGTCTATCATAATATTTGAATTTTGCAACAAAATATACAATAAATTTGATATTAAAATTAAATTAAATCTGAATTTTAATATATGATTTTACAACAAAATATACAATGGTTTGAATTAAATTAAATTCAAACGTTAATTCAAATTTTAACAACTTTTAATTAAATCCAAATTTATTGTAAGGAATAGAGGACAGTTTTCAAAGTTTAGTGGCCAAAATTCAATCACCTTAAAGTTCAATGAGTAATAAAATACAATTTTCAAAATTTAATGAGCAATCATAAACGTTTTCCAAAATTTGGCAGTTGAGATTCGACAATCTCAAAGTTTGACGTGATGCTGCATTCTGTCAGCCACGTCACCAATTCCATAAGACATTTTAAACAGAAGTTATATCAATGAGTAACGTCTAACGTTTTCTAAAGTTCAATGGCCAAACCTCGACATTCTAACCTTTTGTGCGCAATTAAAGACATGAACATAAGTTCAGTCACCATTGGAACAATTAACTCTAGTTGTGCTCTCATAATTTTTAATGGCACCTGTTATTTCAAAAATTTATACTAATATTTAATTCAGAATATTTGGGGAAGGAATGGCCACCACTTGGTGAAACTGAAACATGTGAAGGACGTAACACTAATATCCACGTTATTATCTGTTTATATTATTATTATTTCTTAATTTTGGTTTTTCACTGCAGAGGTAGTAAAAGACAGATAAAGCTTCCGCTTTATGTAAATTTGTATAGATAAATTTTGTATAAAGTGATTTTTTAAAAATTTGCGATTAAAAAAGAGGGAAAAGTATGATTTCACGTACCAAATCATTTTATTGGAAAAGTACGAAAATAAATTTTAAAGAATATGTACCTGATCTAAAGATTGATATAATTTCTACAGCATCTCTATTCAAATTTATATACATAATATATCAAATAGACAAAAATTCGTTTGGCAATCAAGACCATTCCACTTCACTACTTTCACTGTAAAATTATTCTAACCAAAGAAAGATAACAAATATGAGAGAAAAATGTAAAATTTTTAATTTCAATATGGATTTCTCCCTCTTTGCCATCAAAAATTTATAACGGCAGTCCAAAAATGTCCTCACTTCAAGGTGAACGTTCAAAGGACAAAAACAGAATGCCCTATCATGCTAGCTAGTATTAACAAGAAACGTGTGTTCTTGATAATAATAAAAAATGGGATGGATGGATGGTCGACAAAGTAATTTAGCCTAATGTGGATACTTCCTTCTAGTGTTTAGCAATCTATACATTGTGATCAATGGAACTAAGTAATTTGTCTTCCTCGTTCGACGTGTCAGTCATGGACAGTTGAATATTTGATTTGGAATTCATCTTATTCCACTCATTTTCTACTCGAAAAAATACCCATTGGAAGCGACGAAGCATCTCTAGGACAGTTATGGTAAACACCGTCAAGTAATTGTGTCGAAGATGGGCCGACAGCTTGTATGTCCATGTGCATCGCAAAATGAGATTGCTTCCAATTACCCAAAGAAAAACCTGAAAGGAGCCAACCACAGAGTTAGTACTTGCATGTACTTGCTGAGGCCAAATGCGTGGGTGCACGAACATTAAGCAATAGAGGCCAACTGTCCAGAGGGCATTGGTCAACTCGGTGAAGCCTCGAAGATAACCCATAAAATTTAAAAAAACCAATTCTGGGTATTAGTAATTGGGGCTATAGTGTCAAACTGGGCTATGTCCATCCTCGAAAATAAGGGTACTCATTATCCAGGATGGTGTTAGCCTTTAGGCAATGTGAACAATTGTTAAAATTCTTAATAGAGGCAAGACAAGGATTCTGAATAACTGTACCAACCAGCAAATTCATTTTCCTGAACACACAGACAATAGAAAAGAGCTAGAGGTATAGTCTTACCCATTTCCTTCCATATAATGCGTGGGACAAGAAACTTGGTTTGCTGAACTTGAAAATCCGAGTGAAGCAACTGGCGAGAAAAAGAAGAGAATAGAAGGTTGTGAAATTAAAATCCGAGTGAAGCAACTAGCGAGAAAAAGAAGAGAATAGAAGGTTACGAACATAATTTCACCCACCACAAGGAACTAATAATAAAAGGAAGGAAACTGTAGGTCTCACATACAAAGGAACTTACAATATTTTCTTGTAAATAGTTAAAGCATCAATTAAATCTGAAAATTAGATTTCAGTAACACTATGTTCTCACATACCTCAAATCCCAATCTCGGTTCACGTCCCAGTAGAATGAATACAAAGAATTCAAAACACTTGAGAGAAGCCACAGAGGCCGATAGACGTTCATCCACTTGTCAGGGATGACGTGATACTTGAGAGCTGAAAGAAAAATAACTGGTACTGCCGTCGAATACTTTAAAGCTGAAACAACAGGTAAGATAGTCATTGCCAGCCATGATGCAATCAAATCACCGATAAAATTTGACGTCATGACTCATAAATTCTATACAAGAATTGTCTTATTATGAAATCATGCTTGCAAAATGATTATCAGCACTGCCCGACACTGGGAGTAGCAAGAAGAGAAGAAGAAGGCAATAGCACATAAATCATAGAAATAAGATTTTGAAGACAGTAAAATAAAACTTCACTAGAACAGACACCAGAATGGATATAGCAGATGAGCACAATAAATATTGATGTTCTAGATTATAGATACAGTAATTGCAATCTAAACCAACATATTTATTGCCTAACAAGGAAGAAAATAGTGAATAGAAAATTTAAATTTTGAAATCAATAAATTAAGACATTAATTTAAAATCTAACAGTTGGGGAAAAGGTTTTACTATACTAACATTAATATCAAAATAATATATTGTCGACCAATCTAAAATCTTAAACTATACAAGTTTATTATAAATAACAAGAAATAGAAATATTAAAATTTCTATATTAAAATATTACAAGAATAAACTAAGCCTTGCAATAAATTTGGGGTAGACTACATAAATCATTTTTCTCCATCTTGTTGAGTTCAATGGAAGATCCAAAATGCAACCAGATCCTTTGCACCATAACATGCCCAGTTAATATTGGTCTACATCTCCCTCTTCTAACATGTTGTAGTGGAATCGCAGCCATTTGGTGAACGGGAGCTTCTTAAATGTACACTACAAGCCACAACCGCAGACGTTGTCTTCCCCTCAAGTTACCAATAATTGAGGTCACCTCCACTTTTTGGTATATATTTTCAGTTCTTATCTTCAAAGGAAACTACTAATAATTAAGTTTACCAAAATCGTATATATTAGAAAGTACTATATCTTATGCTGAGATTTTAACCATTTGGCATGCAACCTAGCCAAAATTACATTATTTTCTATATATTACCAAAATATAAGGTAGTGCAACATCATCGGCAGTGCAACATCTGCTTATTTATTTCTTATATGGCAGTATAATCAATGATTCACTGGCACAATGCAAATGCAAGTAAAATTGTAAAGATGGGATCTTTCACAGCACAAAATAATACAAAATCTCCAATCAACACTTGCAGAAGGCTACAACTTCGCACTTATAATTTCACTATTGAAGGAATTGAAAAGATTGTCAATGGGGGAGGGTGCCAGAACAGAAAGAAGTATGGATCTTCCTCTATTGGCTGAACAACTGAATAGTCAATCAGAATACAATGACAGTATCAGAATTTAATGTGTAATAAGCTAACAGAGTCAGATTTTAATGTGTTATGAAATCTACAGGCTAAAACTGATCCATGAATTACAGGTTCAATTTTGATGCCCATTGTCGCAGATGAAAACGGGGACGCACACATCAAACAACAATAGATAAAAGGAAATCCTAAACTGCTTCATTTTGATGATAGTCAAATATTATCGTTGGGGCTCTCCAGATATGTTAAATGAATATGACAGTCATAATTGACCAAATCCTTTCACGTGAAGGAAACTTTCTATCTAATATAGCTAGAGCCTAAAAAATCGAGTGCCACTGCAAATTGATGAGAGCAATTGATCTTGTGCCCTATTCTCAAATAAACTGAACACATCGACACACGAAATAAAGACAAGGCAAAGGTGCAGTATTTTACCATTTAATAGAGATGTCTTTTCTCTAGTATCCTTGTACTGCCGAAGGCATTGAAATAAACGAAATATATAAGGCAAAACTAGAACTATAGGAATTGCAACAGAGTGACTTCCACATACAGAATCGGCTTCAAACCATGCAATGGTAGCAACCTGTATGTGTAAATAGTCAACCTGTTAGTAGTTAGGTTAAGAGAAATTTATGCCTGTCAATTCAAGTTTCAGCAGAAATTCTAGCAGCAAAGATGTTACCAAGATTAATAATGATCCTAGCACTCATAGTGAATGTCGTCCACAAATTCCACAAAATGTTCTTTCCATAATGCAAAAAGGTTACTTTCATTGCCATAAAAAATCGTAAACCTTTCAGAACACAAATCCGAGTCACACCAGAAGACAGGAAAGTTGACAATGTCTTTTTAATTATTGTTGAACATGGTAAATAATAAAAACATAACTACAGAATATGTAACCTGATAATGGATCATTCGACAAACTGAACGCTCCAAATCTGAGAAAACCTGCACAAGAGAGCATCTTTAAATCATACCAAGAATGTCAATAGGTAGCATGTGCTTAGTAAGGTCCACAACTCAGCTAGGTTCCTGTGAAGAGAATATGCAGGGACAAAAACAAAATTACATATTTACGAACTTACACCACAACCTTGTGTCTGATATCCAAGACATTAGCAACTGAGTAAGTACAACATAATATATCATAAGCAAATGCATTGTAGTGGAGAAACAAAATAATAACACTCACACTACAAAATTATTACCAGCCAAAAGAAAACAAATCTATGAGCCCTTGTTTAATCCCCATTATTTCCAAAATACATTTTTCTCTCTTTTCTTTTTAACCACACATTTTTCAATAAAATAATATTACACGGAAACCCAAAACTTTTCCTTATTTTTCAGCCACATGTTCTCCATCAATCTACTATTCCAAAATGCATTCTTAAGAAAAAATGGGGCTCAAACGAGCTTTGAGAGAATTTGAAACTAAACTTTTATATATATGAAAATATAATCTTACCTCAGAAGTAAAGAATCTAACTTTTTATCTTCATTTCATAATAAGAACTTATTTAGGTAACTAATGGAGTTTTAAGAAGTTATGCCAATTTTCAGGTCCACAAGCACCAAGGGGCTAGGAGAAGTCTCATTAATTTTTGCACTCTGAGCATCTAAAAAGAAAATCTCTGCAGAAAATCAGCAAATTATCCTACTAGGAGAGAACACAAGTGAGATATTGCAAGAGAAAAGAAAGGGGAAGAATGGTTGGCAGTTATGCTCATCTTTTCTACATCATATAAACAAAATCAAAAGCTGAATCATTTTTCAGGCCCTCTCTGGACATTAATCTGTTATACTTGGATTATATTTTATTGATCTCAGTATTTGGCAAGCAAGCAGTGTGGTTAAAAGTCAAAGCTTGTTTCAGTATAAGGTAAAAACTGTACAAATTGAAATTGTAGATCAATGTGTAGCCAATTTGGGTCTGCAAAAGGTTTGCATTATTTTTCTAGGCCACAAAAGCATATGCAACAAGGGATCTTTATCATTCTCTTGAGCCCCAATGTTGCTTTCTAACCTCAGTTTTTATCTCCAGTTCTCACCAATAACTTCTACCAGGAAGAGCAACAAATAATTTCAGAAGTCCCAACAATATGAGAAGTAATACCCTACCTAGGCCTAATAACGGGACTTAGACAATGCCATGGTTTCTCAAGTAACGAGGCTGGTAATTCAGGTGAGTAATACCCCAAGATCAAGTACTTAATGGCCTGAACATTGCAGTTCAATGATATTAGAAACTAAATGGTCCAGAGCATCTAAATATAGGCCTAATATTCATCTTGAGAAAGAAAGATATGCATAATGAATTTCAATATTACTCCTTCTCAGAGACACTGGCTGCAGTACTTATTAGTTATCATATGTCGTGTAACAAGTGACAAAAATGGATCAACGGTCATATCATTCATCCTTTTAACTCCGTCTTGTAAAAACTTCGAGTCCAACCTCTCTTTTAAGGATATCAATATAAATACTTCGAGGCATTGAATGAGCTGTGAATTTCACAGTTTGAATGACGAAAAATATCGATAGATAAACAAATAAATTACAGTTTGCCTCTTAATAAATAGGCAAAAAGTTTTCCACATAACATACAACCTTATCAAAAACTATAACAGACCATAAGATGCTTACCTTTGACATAGAGGTCAATATGTCAGCCAAAAAGAAGTCAGCAAATGTTATTGCCTGTCTCCAGAAAATAAAATGGTATGAGAAAACTACAACTTCTTCGAATATGTAACAATATAATCTTGTTGGCCGTGAAGCAAAACATAATATTTTTACCTGGGCACCCAGTCTGATCTATTAAGGTTCGACATTGGGTCCACAAGGAATACAGTCTATGAGACACCAAATTATGCATGAGCCCCAGGAGGAGCATATAGTATTTTTCTAATGAAAACAAAAATTACTCCTGATTGACACAGTTATTTAGCAATACACAAGAATGTCTTGTTTTTTGTGGGTGTGGCCTCCTGTTCTACATTATTTTCTTTCATCCCTTTCCCAGAGTGACCGGAATATTCAAGGACAGGTGTAAGACAAACGTGAAGACTGGAGGGAAATACCGCTTTCCAAGTCATATTGGCGACAGAACATAGTTTGAATGAAAACCAAAATGCATAAATAAGATGGAAAAGGCTTCCATTAGCTGTCAAAATCAACTCGACCCACTACATTGGATTTGAATCTATAAATTCTGTTAACAGGTCTTAGTGAGTGGCCCAAATCACTTTTGCCAATGGTTAACCAATTAGGCTATTACACTGTTGTTGGATAATATCAATTGTTCAAACACTTGCAGAGTGCTTCTTTCCTTTCTTATTCGTATTCTTCTTTTCCTTTTCTCTCTCTACCATCAGTAGCGGATGGAGGTGGGGGGTCCCACTGATATTTGAGTAAGAAATTTCATTTACTTTTTTTTTTTTTTTAAACTTTTTTTTTTTAATATTGTTACATTTTGTGTTTGAGAAAAAAAATTGTAGTTTAAGTAGCCCCCCACCCCCCACTAGATCCAAATCCTGGCTCCACCACTGTCTACCATAACTCTTCTTGTTCTGCAATTTCAGAATTTATACATCTTTATTCTCATCATATATTAGAGCTTTTCAGGCATAATTTTTTTCAAAAGTATAATTAGTATAAAATGCCCCTCACAAACTCGCTAAAACCGCTCATGTCCTCGAGAAAATTATCCTTAACCATGTTTACCAATCCCATGAAATACCACTTCTCTTTTATGAAGATAATTGTGAACTGCACATCTAAATGGACAAAAATAAGGAAACAAATATTGTGGCCAAATTCTAAGACCAAATATCATCATAGAATATCCCAAACCGAAATTTCACTTCCCCTCAAGAAATTCTTCAAAGCTTTAGTTTATATTTTCTTCTCCTGGGACTACAAAAAGCAGCTCAAGATTACCTCTCTCTCTCACATTGGAAGCAAGAATCTCGTTGAATAGATTAAAATTATCAAATATCACAGACATTAACTCTTAAATCTCTCCACTTCTCAAAAATTTTAATGCTAATAAGATAAATAACGTCACTGATTTCAAATCTATGTATTGAACAATCCTGGAAATGAACATTTTCTCTTTTTTCAGCTTACTGTTCTAGTTGATGCAGTAAACAAAATGTGGAAGGATAAAATTATATGACACTATAAACTTGCCTGTAGGGGAAAAACTATCCGCCAAAAAGTCCTCAGCAAAAAGTAGCGAGATGACAAATGGAAAATATCGAAAGGAAAAATAAGAAGCATTGCCACAGCAGCATATAAGAACACCTGAAGTTGCACATGTAAAAGCTGTTTCAGCCTAATGGTATAGCACAAAATACAAATCAAAACTGATCGGCAAGCATGATTGTGAATGGGCATGTCAGTTTTCACCATTAGGTATGATGGTCAAATCAAGAAAAATATTAGACAATCCATCAGAGAGTCCAGCCAAACCATAATGAGGCAAAGTAGATGACAAGAATGGTAAAAGTCTTTTCATTTAAATTGCATCAGCTAACAGCAATGTACGACATAGTTGTGCCCACTCAAAGTCCAAATTTATCCATGTATGTTTTTACAAGAATCTTCAAGGATTATATGCGGGCATGCAAGTCTTTATTTGGAATAACAAATCATATAACTTCGCAAGACCGAGAAAATGTATCAACATTTTTTATTTATTCTTGAAAATATGAATCCAGGTATATTATTATGGCCTCCACATGCCCGTACTCAGTTTTCTGGGCACTGCTATAATCGATCAAGTGGTCACAGCCTCCCAATTTTTTGCCATTCAGGCAAATAAAACGATAAACCGATAAGTTTCATTTTGCAGTTAAAAGTATTTACAAAATTATATCAAAAAATAAATAAAAATGTACTCAACAAATTCTGGGAAAGGAAGCATCTATTACACTGGTTGGGATGCAGCCAACAAAACTTCTCCGTTGGAATAAAGATAAAGATATGCCGTCATACTAGTTGGGACAATGATCGTCATCCAGGTGGCACACTGCAATGATAAATGATTTGTGAGTAAAACTTAACCAAAAATAGCACAAAGGAAAGAGAGAAAAAAAAAATTAAAAATCAGTTGTTAGAGAATTCCATCAATTAGTAAGATTCGTGAAAGAGAAGTTCCGCATGCCCGTTTAGCAATTTTATCTCAGCATGAATAAAAGGAATGATTAGGTGCAACAAGACATACGTTTTTCAAAGGAGCAAGGCCTAATTGAAAATGAGTGAATTATTGATAGTGTAAAATTCTAGATACAAACAAAATGTATATTTGGCATGAAGTCAATGCAAAACAAACTGCTCCCAACAAAATTGAGCAATCTTTTATCAGATATTCATCTACTCTTGAGCCAGGAGACGCCACTCATCACTTGAACAATTCACCTATTCAACTGAACAAATTCGATTTTATGCAGTGGGTAACATCATCCAGAAACACTACCAATGTGACCAACTTCAAAACAAATAAAATTTAGTCCCAGATGTTTTGAAATAGCACAAATAAATACTTATATGATTCCAAAGTAAGCTTTCTAATGTACAAGTTCATATATACATGTATGAAAAATGCCTCAATAACAGAATTGCACAAGGCTTAGGGCAAACAAAATATAAAACTTAGAAGAAATGAAATAATGCATAGAGAAACAGAACTCAGAAAAACCATTGTTATTTACCGCTTAAATGATGCAAATAAATCCACAGATTTAACTTAGACAGCAGGGAATTATTTTCTTTTCCTTTGGAAGAAAGCAAGCATTAAAAATACTCGGAAATATTAAGACACAATAAATAAGGCGTAGAATAGCAAGATAGCAATAGATTTTGGGACAAGGAATGTTGGTGTCACTAGATAGCCAGAGAATAGATTGGCCCAATTATCTTCCAATGCATTTCTGAATAGCAGATACCTTCCAAATTTCTCTATGAGTGAGATGACTTTGATCTAGGTCAAAAATTTTTGCATAACCAACATTAGCCTGGGCAAAGATCCATAAATTGATTCCCCAGAGCCAAAACATCATGGTCTGTAAAATAAACCAAAAAAGCATTATCAGAGAGAATGCTACCGATATAATATGCAGTATTGACGCTCAATAAAATAAGTCAAGAAACAGCAAAGGAACTTCAACTAACCACAAGAAGAAGTGGATTATAGTACAAGAAAGCCTCGTACAAAAATAAATCCCGCAGGTCTGCACTCATTCTCATGACTGCGTCCCATCCAAACTGCAAATTGTGCACATAAACACTAGTATCACACTAACTGAAAATAAAGCATGACAACTGAATACCAACAAATAATCCTGGTTAATTATATAGTGGACTGACCTTAGAACAAATAAATCCCCAAATGAGAAACAGTAAGACCTGTATGTCAAGTTAAATAAATACTCCAAAAGAGTACAACTTCAAATTGTCAAAGATCAAAAACAGACATCGATGAGAAAGGTAAACAAATTAAAAGAGTAATCCAACTGCAATGGTGTCATATCTAAATGACACAGCTGTGTCAGCAATAGCAGAGACACGTCCTACACAGGCCTTGTCTGATGGCCATAACTGATATCCCACAGGCTAGTCGCCATGTCTCATAGTTTTTACAGATTCACTGGAAAATGAGTCTGAGGTACACAATTCAATGAATCAACTCATGTTTATCTATAGACTGTAAACACATTTTGGATGGAAGTGATACTTTAAACCATAGCCCAAGATGGTCTGGCATGGCCCAACATGGGCCGGGAATAGTTGTTGTGAGACGTGGTGAACCATGCTTAATAATCACGTGCCAAGCAAAAGCCCAGAAGACTGCCCACCTGGGCGAAAGAAAAGTGGGTCATGCTAGCCTGACACAACACACCCCCTTAGCGCTTACACCTCTAAAATCTA
Organism: Fraxinus nigra; assembly: GCA_903798295.1. Classification (NCBI taxonomy): domain Eukaryota; kingdom Viridiplantae; phylum Streptophyta; class Magnoliopsida; order Lamiales; family Oleaceae; genus Fraxinus; species Fraxinus nigra. Next base: position 669 of record CAIGRH010291317.1, on the reverse strand, counting down.
GCCACTCCTTCCATAATTAGTTGAAAGTTATCTACTAAGAATTGTATAAGACATAATTACTGAAGCAGTAGCCAGTAAGTCCCTAAAGCAAATGGATTAAAAAATGATAAAGCGCAATCCAGATGACATCATCTATCAAAATAAATCAAACATAAAAGCAATTGGACTGGCAAAATGAAAAAGCACAACCCAGATGACATTATCTTTCAACAAAAACATCCAAAGTAGACTTTGAACACATTCAGGACATCGACTGCAGTTTTGCTCCACTTTCATACAAACAAGATATTTTATTAATACAGCAAAAAGGGAGTGCTTGAAAAATAGATCCAGGTTTACAAAGTACAAACATAGTATCTCTCCCAAAATTTGACATGTCGAAAGGAAGCTGACAACAACTCATAAAACTGAAAAGGAACTATATGTTTCCACTTTGTGTTACTGTTAGATTGGACAGAAAAGGACATAAAAGTGAAGAAATTTAGGTTTCTGCATTTTTTGTGTTTGGAAGAAAATCATGTGTCCCTCACCAATCCCTAAAATTTTTTCCTACAAAAGTGATGGAGGAAACGGGACATATATTTTAAGATCCAGCCCCACAATCTCACATGGCCGAAGCGCAACATTGATATGAACCATATGACGAGCAGTGCTTTCTTGTAAATACGC
>CAIGRH010291306.1:0-13296 GCA_903798295.1 Fraxinus nigra | reverse complement strand
ATAACTTTGAAGGCTTAAACATTTGATTCAATTTGTTAGTAAACAAGATGTACTTGTTTGTTATAATCAAAACATTAAGGTCATGATCAACCATATGTTAACAGAATCTACCTAATTAAATATACAACAATGCATTAGTTACAAAGCACAAAACAGAGTAAAGTTTATGCATGATTTCGAGCTTGGTTATGCATGATTTTTGGCTTGGTTACTGCTGTAAAATATTTCCAGATTTTCTATCATTTTAACTTTTATATTACCTGATTTTCAGCTTGGTTACTACTGTAGAATATTTTCAGATTTCCTGTGATTTTAGATTTTATGTTACCTTTGTGTCACCTTCCTTAATACACCCCTGCAAAATTGAGCTTCCATCGGTAAAACCAATTTTGGCTCTTAAATATTCTCTACGTTCCAGAGATAGTGGCTTGGTCAGTAAATCCGCTAGTTGATCTTGAGTGTGTACATGACTCACATTAAGTATACCTTTCTGAAATTGGTCACGCACAAAGTGAAGATCAATTTGGATGTGCTTCATTTGTGAGTGTTGAACATGATTGAAATTGAGATGAGTTACTCCAATGTTATCACATAGAAGAAAAGGTGGCAGGTTTAATGAAAATCCAAGTTCTTGAAAAAGTTCAAGTAACCACATGGTTTCCGATGCTGCATTAGCCAGGGCTTGGTATTCAACTTCTGTAGTTGAGCGAGCGACGACTCTCTATTTTTTTGAACTCCATGAGATCTGATTGCAGCCTAGGAATGTAACGTATGCCGATGTAGAGGTTTTATAATCAATGTTTCTAGCCCAATCGGCATCACTATATGATGTTAAACATAGAGTTGCTGATTTCTTTAGGTGAATAATGTGAATTATTGTTTTCTTGAGATACCGAATGAGTCTTTTAGTATGGGTGACCATTGGCTTGTGCATAAATTGGGACATCTTTTTTTACCACAAAGAAGATGTCTAGATGAGTCAAAGAAAGGTATTGTAAGTTGCCAATGACTCGGCTATACTTTGTGATGTCCACTACAATAGTTCCATCCACCAAATAAGGTGACTAGCTAGTTAACAGTGGTGTAGAAACATCCTTTGCTCCAGCCATGTCTGTATTCTCCAAAATATCATGAACATATTTATGTTGTGAGAGGAATAGACCTGTAAGAGCTGGTATTACTTCCACTCCAAGAAAGAAGTGCAGTGAACCCATATCTTTCAAGGAAGATTGATAACTAAGTTTTGTAACAACATAAGTCACAATCTTTTTTTCATTTCCTGTGATGATTAAATCATCGATATAGACAAGAAACTAGCATATAATGGAGTCATGTCGATAAACAAATAATGAAGAATCAGCTTTAGAATTGTGGAACCCGAGTTGTAGTAAAGCATTTCTTAGAACTAAATACCAAGCCCGCAGGGCTTGTTTGAAGCCATAGATTGCTTTCTTCAACTTGCACACACGATCAGTTTTGGACAAATCGTTGAAACCTGGAGGTTGCATCATATAAATAGTTTCAGTCAAATTTCCATGTAGGAAAACATTGTTTACATCCATTTTGTTTTAAATCCTACCCATTCATGACTGCAACATTGAGCACTATCCGTATTGTAGCTGGTTTTCTTTATAATCAATTCCAAGACGTTGATTATACCCCTTTCACAACAAGTCGGGCTTTGAGTCTTTCTATTGAGCCATCTACTTTCCGTTTGACTTGAAACACCCATTTACAGCCCGCTGGTTTGCAATTTTTGGGTAGGGAAACTAAATCCCATGTGCCATGTCGCATAAGGGCTGATAACTCATTGGACATGGCCACACGCCATTTAAGGTGAGATACCGCTTGGCTCACATATGTTGGTTCTAGAGGTAATGGAATGGGATGTTTTGAGATAGTGTGCAATTGTTTGGGTTTGAAAATATTGTTCAAGGACCGAGTGGTCATGGGATGGATTCGGGTTGCTGAACTTTGATGTTGCACATGACAGTAAAGCAGAAATAGAAATGGATATAGGCTGAATTGAGAGTGATGTGTTAGGTGCAATAACATTTAAATCAAAATTCATGTACGATAAATTTGCATTTAAAGATGGGGTATTACCTGGAGGTGGTACAGTAACGACGACTTCATTTTTCGATCTCATTGGGGGCTACAATGGTAGATCCGAGAGAGGATATCGCATGGGAGCTGATGGAGCAACAAGGAAAATGTTAGGGCACGAGTTTTGCAAAGGAGATGAATGATGAGAGTGGGTATTTACGGATGGGCTTTCATTCGGTCTTGAATCGTGTATATAAATTGTTGATAATGGGCATTTTGTTTCATCAAAAGTCACATGTTTGGATATATAGAGCCGGTCCGTGGATGGATCCATGCATTTATATGCATTCTATGTTAGTGAGTATCCGATAAAAATGCACGGGGACAGACTCTACTTGTAGTTTGTGGGTGTTATAAGGTCTTGTAAAAGAATAGCATAGACATCCAAATTATCTCAATTTGGTTGTTGACCAAAAAGTTCCTTGAAAGGAGGCTTATTTTGGAGAAGTGGAGTTGGTTGACAATTTATGAGATAATTAGCGGTTTGAAATGCATGGGGCCAATAAGAGAGGGATAAATGAGCATCATGAAGGAATGTGAGACCCGTTTCCACAAGATGGCGATGACGTCGTTCAGAAACACCATTTTATTGTGGGGTGTGGGGCACAGTGGTATAGTGGCTATTTCCAGACAAGTATTTTCTTAAACTTAGAAATTCTCCACCATTGTCTGAATACAAACTCTTATTTTGGACTTAAACCTTGTTTCAACATGCTTTTTGAATTGAGGAAAAATGCTACAAACAAGTGATTTTATAGTCATTGGATAAAACCACATATATTTGGTATAATGATCCACAAATATTAGATAATAGTGTGACCCATCTAAACCCGTGAAATGAGCGGGTCCCCAAACATCAGTGTATATAATTTCAAGTGGAGAATGACTTTGAAAACTTGTAGAACCAAATATTTGTTGATGTGCTCTATTTATTGGGCAAGAAGTACATGAAGAAGATAGCTTATTTGTGGTAAGCGGAAGAGAAAAAGAATTAACAAGGTTTTGGACAACTTTAATCGATGGGTGTCCAAGACGCTTGTGCCCCACATCAATGGAGGTCCCTTCATGCACATTAGCAACCATTATTGGAATTGGATAAGCCACCATTGAGTTCGAAAATATGTAGACACCATTCTCACATGCACATCTTAGAAGTATCGCTCCCGTGACTCGATCCTTCACAAGAAAATGAAACGGGCAAAACTCAAGAAAAACATCATTATGTTTGGTAAAGTGATGAACTAAAATGAGATTCTTGTGAATATTTGGAACACATAGAGTATCATTTAAATGAGTTTTTTTTTTTCGTGTGGGTAAGGTTAAGGAACTAATATGTGTAACTGCCAAACCTGTGCCATCACCAAGAATAACTTCATTAGTGCCGTCATATTCAGAATGAATGGATACATTTTAAATATCACCAGTGATATTATGAGAAGCTACAGAGTCAATGAGCCATTTGTTTTCTTGAGCATTAGATGTTGCTACACAGTTAGTAGTCATTTCATGAGATTGTAATTGCGGACAGGCCTTAGCTGTGTGGCCCACTTGGTCGCAAAATTGGCATTTGAACTGAAATCTCCGTTGATTTGAGTTGGAGTGACCCCAAGTTGTTGTTGCATCTTTGGTCTCAAGGTAGGCCATTTGGAGACTGAAATTGGCCTTGTTGTAGTGAAGACCCATTTACCTTATTATTTCCTCTTTGCCGTTGAGTTCCAGAAAACCCAGGTCGGCGACTAGTGAAGTTCGCAGCAGCGACAATTTGCTGTGTAGCAACGTCCATCCTCATCAAGTAGCTTTCATGTCCAACAAGTAAGTAATGGAGCTCTTCAAAGTCAAGTGATTTTCCCCTTGCCCGAATAGGTGCAACAATCTCTCGAAATTCAGGACCTAGCCCATTGAGAACATATAAGGTTAAATCGTCATCGGAGACTGAGTGATCGAAGAGAGCGATCTCATCAGCCAATCCTTTAACCGTATGAAGGTACTCTGGGATTGATCGATTTCCACGTTGGATCAAGGTTAATTCTTCCTTGAGTTGCATTACCCTTGTACGTGATTTGCTTGCATACATAGTTGATAATTTTTTCCATGCCTCATGAGAGGTTTTGGCTGTGGCAATGAGTGGCGTGATGGTTGTTGATGCAGAGGCAAGAATAGCGCTAAGAATTAACTTATCTTGCCTATGCCAGTAGGTTTTCTTAGAGATAGACCATGGGGTTCCATCGGAGGAGGGACATTGCATTTCTCCATTGACATAATCCATTAGATCATAGCCAACTAGGAGTGCTTCAAATTGAGCACGCCATTGAGGAAATGTTGAGGGTCTGATACCATGTTAAGATTTGGAGTTCCATCTTAAAATGTCAACCTTATTAAGAGGAGTAGCCCAAACTCTTATAAACTGGTTTATATTTTCATCTTTATTCGATGTGAGATTCTATCCCTTAACATGCCCCCTCAAGATGGTGGCTCATTTGAGCGGATCAATCTTGAAATTCGTGTGCTCAATTTTTTTGAGTTTTAATTTGATCGAATTGCTCATTGGAGCTTAACGGACTCTGATACCATATAGAGATGTAACAAATTCAAGTGCTCACAATGGAAGTTTCAACCCACATTTTATTGATATCTCGAATACATTTTTATACAAAGCTGGTAAATCTCTTTTAGGAAATATACAGCTTGACATATGCACTTCGGTTACAGAATCTACCTAGTTAAATATGCAACAATGCATCAGTTACAAAGCACAAAACAGAGTAAAGTTTATGCAAGATTTTCAGCTTGGTTATGCATGATTTTTGGCTTGGTTAATGCTGCAGAATATTTCCAGATTTCCTGTCATTTTGACTTTTATATTGCCTGATTTTCAGCTTGGTTACTGCTGCATAATATTTCCAGATTTCCTGTGATATTGGCTTTTATGTTGCCTCTGTGTCACCTTCCTTAATACCGGTTGTGCGTGGATACCAGTAGGAAAACAAAAAAACCCTTCCAGCTTTAACTTACTCGTGTGTGTACCAGCAGAAACAAACTTCGGCTCTGTTCACGAGTCAGATCCAGAGATGATGATTTTAAGCTCTTGGTTACCATAGTATTCCAGTTGTTCTTCCTTAATTTGCATAACAGAGTTTCTTACATTTACGCAGCAAGAATGTGCCTCAATCATCTGCAGAGTTGGAATATTACCTAATTCAGAAGGGATATTCCTCAGTTTGAGGCATTTTTTCAACACTAACCGTTCAAGTCTGGGGAAATGATCGTATGAGGCATTCCATTGTTCAATTTCAAGGCCATCCAGTTTCAAGAATTTCAGTTTCCGGAACTCATCATCTTCGGTGTTCCATATTTCTCCCTCAAAGGAATCACATTCTAATTTGAGTATCTCAAGGTTGGGCAGTGTCCCGATTAATGACATTTTTTCCCAAGGCAAACCTAGTTTGGATATAGTAAGCTTTTTGATACTACTGGGGAAGTTAATGGCTGTACATTCACCTTTGAAGTCTCTTTGGAATACCATTTTGAGTGATTCAAGTTGTGTAAGAAAGTTGAGATCAAGATGGCGATAAGCCCCATCACCCACTGATAATGGTTGACATATGCATTTCAGGCTATGAAGATTTGGTGAACATCTCAAGATTTCTTCATCCTTCAAATCAAAAATACAAACCAACGAAAGTGTTTCTAGGTTATTTATTTGAGAGCAATCGCAATTATCACCGAACCTCACGGGGTGTCTGACATGTAGATGCCTCAATTTAGTCATAGTCAGAAGGAATGGTGGTATAACATCTGCATGCTCTGCAAGAATAAATTCTAGGTTCTCTAGTGTTTCTATTGATGATGATATATGTGGAATTCCCAAGTACCTCAAGTGAACAAGGAACTCGATTCCCTTTGGAACCATATATTTTACCGACTCCAAGACCCTAGTAAGTTTTAAATTGCGAAAAGGAATCGAAGGAATGCCGTAGGGATAGGACAACAAAGAGCGAATATGTAGGCCAAAGGGTCTTGTCCAAATAGCATCACTGTGATAGTTGATGTAGAGGCGGTGATGATGCTCATAGATTGAGAATTGACTAAATAAGGAACATCATTAGCAACCGCATGAATCATCATCAGCAACAGCAACGTAGTTGACATGACAAAAATTATCGTTAGTATTGTAGGCTAAAATGGGAAAGAAAAACAAATCAGAAGGAAATCGTGAGAATGAGTTAACATACTTTTCGACCACCTTCAGGAAGTTTTCTTTCCTCGCTATTCTCAAGCACATATCACGTATTAGATCATGAATATAACAAGTTTTCACTCCACCACCAGATCTTCTTTTGGCAACTTGTACCAAGCTCCTGTTAATGAGGTCCATTAGATATTCCTCTGCTACATCCTCTAATCTTTTCTGTTCCTCCTTCTGTATAAACCCTTCAGCAATCCACAGTGATAACAACTTCCTAACTGGAACTTCTCTGTCTTCCTCGAATGCTCCAAAGTAAAGGAGGCATGGTTTCAAATGAATGGGTAAATGCTCATAACTAAGTTCCAGTATATCTTTGCTAGGGTCATTGGAAATATAGGAACTTAAACCTCTTGCTACTTCTTGCCATAAATTCTCCTTCTTCTCCATATTTGTAAGAACAGAAGCTATCACAACAACAGCAAGCGGTAGTCCCTGACATTGTCTTGCAATTTTCATTCCAATGTCTTGTAGCTTTGGAGGGCAAAGATCCTTCTGGAATACCTTCTGCTTTAATAAATCCCAACATTCATCTTTTGACAGGAAAGGAAGTTCATTAATAATACCATTTGATGACGCTTCCAAAGCCACATCTTTCGTCCGACTGGTGAATAGAATTCTACTTCCATTCTTGTCATCTGGAAAATACCTTTTGAAATCATCCCATGCATTTATATTCCATATATCATCCATTACAATCAGATATCTCCTTCCTTTTAAATTTTTGTAAAGATATTCAGCCAACCTTCCGTCGTTCATGTTCACCATTGTATCCCGGTTAAGGTTACTTATGGAACTCAAAATGTCCATTAAAATGTTTCTCTTTTGATATGTTTGAGAAACAACACACCAAGAGCGCTTATGAAAATGATAGAGAACAGAGGAATCATTGTACAATTTCTTTGCTAAAGTGGTCTTACCAAGTCCAGGCATCCCAACCATGGAAATAAATTGTAGGTAGTCTAGTCCTCCAACAAGCTGGCTTGCTATTCTAATCCTCTCCTCCTTGAAGCCCACGATAATTTCATCAACTGGGCGAACGATTTTCGGTTGGAAAGATAATACAGTTAGACTTGGTGCAACTTCCAGGATTTCAACACCATAATTAAGCTTGATTTCTGAGAGTGTAGTCTTGATGGATTTATTCTTATGGATGAAATCAGAGAGCCGAACAGTGAGATACCAACTAGGAATGTCTCCAACCACAAATGAGTTAATGATATATTCAGCTTCATATGCCAGGTCAGAAAGTCGCTTTACACATTCTTTCATCTCCGAATGCTGCTGCACCTCCATATCCTTGAGGAAGGATCTCGAGGACATCAATTCATCATGGAGTGTTATAAATTGATCCTGGACTTCAACAATGACATCAGCCTTGCTAGTTAGTAGATGACTGAGATCAGCAAGGAGAGAATCAACAATGAATAATGAAACCACAGCAGTGTTTTTAGCTGTATAAACTGGCAGCTTCAAAACTTTGACGCAACACACTTCAATCTTTGCATTCAGGATCTCAAAGTTGGGTAACAAAACAGAAAGCGCCAGATCAACTCGATCTTTGGTGAAAAGGAATGAGTGCAAAAGAATTCCTGCTTTGTTAACTATATCTTCAATATCTGTCAATATATTATTGATTTCTTGTAGTTCAGTACAGTGCAATGGTGTATCCCCAAGAAAGGTGAGCAGAAATTTCAGATCCGTCAAAAGAACTTTAAGTTGATCTTCCTCCGGAACCTTGGAATCAGTTTCAGAATCCAGCAATACTTGTAGAGTTTCAACCAGAAAGTCGATAAAGCTTGCTAAAAGTTCGTTTTTCTTAGACAAATGCTGCAGCTTTGGAAGTGCAAAAGTCTCCCTAAGCTCTGGCGTGAAACAGAAAAGGAGCTCTAAAAATTCTCGACAAGAATCTCTCTTGTCTCCTATAGTAGCAATCGTCAGCTAAGTCCTCCGTCTGCTGTAGTAGCAAGCTGCAGCACTTGAAAGCAGAATCATCAAGATGTTTCAACAGATCTTTAAGAGTACCATGCTCTGAGTTGATGTACAGTTTGATTGCATAGCCAAATAGAACGTCCAAAAACTGTGGTCCGTTCCATCGAAAGCTTAGAATTTTTTGGCTTCCATCAAGAATCAATTCTTTCAGATGCGGAAAGAAAGTTGGGTGTCTGACTAGGTACGTCAGATATATGAAACTGAAACCTATTTTCATTTGAATGTAGCAAAGTCAGAGAAGGGAAGCAAGAAGAGTGAATGTGTATATTGAATGCACTTGAGTTTATAGATAAATCTAAAACTCCTTTTTCAGTGATATATTAGAAAGTTGCGATTATTAAAATATCTATATAGTCAATTTTGGGTGCTCAAGTCAATAATAATAATAATAATAATAATAATAATAATCACTTATTTACTTTAAAGGACAAGTTGGAGACATGAATTTTATTGGAAAACATGTGATTTTTGCCAAAACAATTTGTTGTAGAAATTTGACCAAACATTTCTAGTAATGCCGATTCAGATGGGTACTTTCGATTTCCTTTTATTATGCCAATTTTAGCACCTTGTTTGAATTTTCACTTACCTCTTGTATCGACTATTTCGAGTTCTTCTTTTTCATCAGTGTCATCCAAGATTGGATGACTATTCACATGTAAATCATCGACTCCCAACTGCGGGGAATTGAGATATTATTGAAGCCGCTAAAATCATTATCGAGCACAGGAGACATGGATTGTAGCGTCAATGGTGAGTACTACCACCAAACTTAGCATCAACATAACTATTGAGATCCATTTATATAGAAAAAAAAAATAAAAAATTGGAAGGTATAAATAGAAAATAGAAAATAATAGAATTGAGAATAAAGTGAGAAAATATATGGAATGGTTATGAATAGTTAAGTAATATTGAATAAAATGAATAATATAAGAATTGAACTGAGACTGAGAAATTTAAATTGTAAAAGTAGAAGATAGATTGCAAAGAAATTGTATGAAAACATTGGTTAAAATGATGAGTATTTATAGAGTTTTAAAAAAAATAAACCATTTTTTTTTTAAATAACTAAACCAAAAAAATAATTTGAAATGTGATCGTTTGGTAACAAAAAGAATACAAACCCACAGGTTCGACTCGTATGCTTGGTCCACTAGCCGATTGCTCGAGCGGCAATCGAACTTAGATTTTTTGGACCTCGACTAATGCTCGAATTCGTCCCTAGCTACACGAGCTCGAATAGTCCATGGTGTTGTGAAATAAACAAGATACTAGAATCGCTATGATACCACTTGTTATGAAAAAATCAAAATATCTATTGTTAGAAGAAATATTAATATGCCTGGATCGCTGTTAGCAATTTTGAAAATACAATAATCACGTATTGTATGAATACCACTTGATGAAACCAACCACCGAAATGAATTGTTGAAGTTATATGGCAAATAATGAAGTATTAGATCAAGCAAAAAAATAATAAAGAAAAGAAATTTGGCAGATGAATTAAGAGATTTTATCGACTCAAGAATAATGGAGAATGTAGAAAATTACAATGGATTCTACAATTCTAGTAATCTATTTTCTTACACTATAAAATTGTATAGAAGAATCCAATATTTATAGGGATTATGTAGGGGATGTCCAAACCCTTTAGTAGAGTTGTTGAAGAAATAGGATACTAAAAAATTGAATCCAAAACAAATTCCAACTTCCAATATGCTTTATAAAACTTCAGCTTGACATATGACTCCAACAGCATTTCAAATTAAATTTTTCTTGATGTTCACTTCAATTAGAATTCTTCAATTACTTTAACAAAGAATTCAGGTCATATCCAATTTCTAACAATCTCCACCTTGACACGAATTCCACTACATTGAACAAAGAATTACTCTACAAAATTACCTCATATTCCAAAAAAAATTATAATGATTTTAAAATTCACCAAATTTGGCTGTAACACACCTCAAATCAGAATCAAACTCAAATACTTTTAAAGAATGTCCCATGCTAGATTGTACATCTTCTATTACGCTGAAAGCATGCTCAACAAAATAAGCATCCACATATATTTTATTACTAGGTCCGTCCCTAACAATTGAATACAATGGCACCGCAGGTGATAGTGGCAAAGCGGCATTATCCATTGAAATTTACGCAATTCGACCCTAACAATACCTAGAAGGGGGTTAATAGGTATTTTATGCGGAATTAAAATCAATCACGAATAAAAAAGCAACAAGTCACTTTTAATTCTTATCTAGATGGTTAATCATGCTAGTTAAATTATCCTATATTGAATTACCGTAGTTTAGATATCATAAACNGGTCCGTCCCTAACAATTGAATACAATGGCACCGCAGGTGATAGTGGCAAAGCGGCATTATCCATTGAAATTTACGCAATTCGACCCTAACAATACCTAGAAGGGGGTTAATAGGTATTTTATGCGGAATTAAAATCAATCACGAATTAAACAGCAACAAGTCACTTTTAATTTTTATTTAGATGATTAATCATGCAAGTCAAATTATCCTATGTTGAATTACTGCAGTTTGTAGATCATAAACAATAAATAATAAAGCAGTAAAAAATAAAAGAATTGTTCACGGAGAAATCTAACTGGGAAAAACTCTGGGACCAAGCCAATTACCTCCTCTATAGACAATGTCAGTTCGTTTCCAGCTTAACAAATTCCACTAGTTCCCGCTGTTGTAATTCCTGTAATCTCCAAGATCTGCTGTTCTTCCAGACTCACGATCTAGTATCCTAGATACTATCTAATTACTGTGCTAGATTTTTCGATCTACCTCATGTAGCTTTCAATATCTACTTTAAATTCCAGACTCACAATCTTCTACAATTGTCTCATCCAAGTAGATACACATGAATCACTTATTCATGTTGTTCTTCCTGCGCTTATAGTCCAACCTCTTTCAACCTCCAAAAACTTTTGAAATCCAACTGAGAAAGTGCCTTCCTAAGGATGTTTAGGAAGTCAGTGTTTTGGATTCTTTAATCCTGATGTTTTCCAAAACTTGGTTGCCAGATCTCAAGATTGATATGGATGAACCAATGAATTCTATTCTTGGATCTTCTAATAATGATATGAATGTATGTTGCAATGATAGCATAATAAAGCAACCTCTCAAATTCATGCAAGACCCTCTATATTTATAGTTGGAGGTGTTTGAGTAGAATGGGCCGTGTAAAACTCTCCAAAATCGCGAACTAGGTTTAGCCACGTAACACTGTTGCTCGAGCGAGGGGACTGTAGCTCGAGTGATGGCGAGGCGAAAATCGGGCGATAATGATTTTGTTTCTGCCGTTCGAGCCAAGTCATGACGACATCTAGTAAAATTCCGGCGTCGCGTTTACCTTGTTTTTAACCTTAACTTAACTCATGTATACAAAATTGTATCCAACTCCTTGACTTTTTACAAGTGTTCAATTAAGACCCTTTTGTTCACAAATATGCCAATTACAATATTGGACCTAACAATCTCCCCATTTGGTATTTTGTTACAAAACCGAATAAATAAAGTGAAGAAAATAAAATAAATCAAACTACCCAACTACTCATCTGACATAAAATGCAAAACAATGCAAAACTCAATTTCATTTAATACTCACCCCCTGTATATATTCTCTCCCTCTTTTGACACAAATGACTTAATGAGCAATTTCAAATTCAATCTTAAACATGAATATATAATAGTCCAAAAAGCAGTTGAAAACATGCACAAGCATAATTAACAGATAGTAAACCTCCATACTTACTCAATTTAAGTTAGAATGGAGGAAATTGTATAAGTGACACATGTATGTAAAGTGTCACTAATCCTCTGTAAGTAGGACTCCAAACATTAATTTTGTGAGAATGGATATGCTCAACATCACTTCCAATAAGTATATTCCTCTACTTATGAAAGTTAAATCATTTAAAGTACATTAAGACATTTAAATAAAAGCTCATTTTAAATTGAAATTTTCTTTTCTTCCCCTAACTTTTTGCATATATATTTTTCCATATTGTTTTTCAATATTTAAGCTCATAGTTATTTTTCACATCTTAAGTGCATATTTTTCTCAATTAAGCGACTAAAATGACTCATGTAACGAGCTTTAGGCCAATTAACCCAAGTCAGTTGACTGTAGGCACCAAGTTATGAGAAACCTTACATGCTTAATTACTCAAGTCAAATAAGATTCGAAGAAGAACATAAGATATTAAGCCCCCTTTTTTATATTGGGGATAGACAAGAGCTTAGGTCTAATAAAAAAAGGTCAATTCATGTTCAAAGTCACCCTATTAACATGTGACTGTCATCTCAAATCTCACATACACGGTAGAGTCCCACTAACAATATCATAGTGTGTGCAGTGCAGATGGTACATGGAAATATATATACTAAATATTTCATATCAACCCAAACAAGTAATGAAAATTATGCTACAACTCATCAAGTATGTTCATACACGATCACAACATGCAAGTTTACGAAAGTCATATGTTATACTGTAAATAAAGTTACCATTCCCCTTTTTTTCTTTTCAATTTTTTTTTGTGTTTTTCTTTTTCAAAACAAAAATGCGCCACACACAAAATAAGAAAAAACAAAAATAAACAAAACGTGCATGCGCCAGTGCAAACATGACTAAAATGCACATGCATGAATCTAAATTTAAAAACAAACAAATAAATATGATGCACGCAGAAGTTAATAATACATAACAATTAAGCACATGCATGAACTTAAATTAAAAAACAAACAAATAAATGTGATGCATGTAGAAGTCAATAATACATAACAATTAAGCACGTGCATGCACCAAAAATACCTAATCAGCTAGGTATATGAGAACTCTTACCTATAAGAGCATCGTAATCTAAATTAAATTTATTAAGATCACTCTTTTTCAGCTAAACTTGTCTAGTACGAGAACGATT
>CAIGRH010291257.1:0-12374 GCA_903798295.1 Fraxinus nigra | reverse complement strand
AAGAAAGTGGAATGATCAGAGCAAGGATAGATGTAACTGGAAGAATAAAAGACCAAGCATAGGAGTCCATATCGGTGGAACGAATGGGAGTATTACACCTTGTCCTAAGTGTAATAAACTCCACAAGGGTAAATGCTTGTTTGGAAAGAACGTGTATTTTCTATGGGTAAGTCGGTACACATTGCTTTAAACTGTACAGAGCCTCCAAGAAAGGAAAGGGCCGAGTTTTCGCACTGAATCAGCATGAGGCGGAGTAGGATCCGAATGTGATAGCAGGTATTTTATTATTATTCAAAGTACCTATTTATGTTCTTGACTTTGCATCCTCTATCGCTAAGTCTAATACTATAATTACGAAAACAAGTATTATATTATTATCTGATGCACCTATTTATGTACTTTTTGATTCAGGGGCTACAAATTCTTTTATCTCTGCATCTTTTGTCGTTAGATCTAACTATGTATGTGTGAAAATGAATAATGAATTAAAGGTTAGCATCCCTTCAAGAAGAACTCTTTGCACAAATCAGATGACTAAGGCAATGAAGTTAGAGATTGACGGAAAGGTACTGTTGGCTAACTTATACCTTTTAGAGATGAAAGACTTTAACGTTATTCTAGACATGGACTGGTTGGGACTCAATCATGCAAAAATTCGATGTCACGAGAAAGAAGTGTATAGTTTCACAAACTGGGAGAGGAAAAGTTTTGTTTCTTTGGAGCAAGGTTCAAGTCTTTACCTCGCATTGTATCAGCTTTACAAGCGGAGAAAATGATGAGAAATGAGTCATGCAAGGGATTTCCAGTTAATATCATCGGTTCCAAATATACAGAAACAACTGTTAATGATATTAACATTGTGTGAGACTTTACAAACATATTAGAAGATCTACCAGGCAATCCACCAAATAGACAAGTGGAATTTACAATTGACTTGATTCCTGGCGCGACACCAGATTCTAAGGCCACGTACAGAATGGCACCAAAAGAACTTCAAGAATTGAAGTTACAATGGAGGAGTTGCTGGAATAAGGTTTCATTTGACCGAGTATATCTCCTTGGGACACTCCAATACTTTTTGTGAAGAAGAAAGATGTGAGTATGAGGATGTGCATTGACTATCCAGAGTTGAACCATCTAACTATCAAAAATAGGTACCTGCTTCCAAGAATAGAAGATTTATTCAACCAGTTAAGGGATACAATGGTGTTTTCAAAGATCAAATTGAGGTTGGGGTATCATCAGCTGAAGGTTAAGGCAAGTGACATACCGAATTCAGGACTTATTATGGACATTATGAATTCACTGTCATGCCCTTTGGTTTGACCAATGCTCCAGCTGTATTTATGGATCTAATGAACCGGGTGTTCCATCAATACTTAGACCAGTTTGTCATAATATTTATTGATGACATACTCGTGTNAGGTACCTGCTTCCAAGAATAGAAGATTTATTCAACCAGTTAAGGGATACAATGGTGTTTTCAAAGATCAAATTGAGGTTGGGGTATCATCAGCTGAAGGTTAAGGCAAGTGACATACCGAATTCAGGACTTATTATGGACATTATGAATTCACTGTCATGCCCTTTGGTTTGACCAATGCTCCAGCTGTATTTATGGATCTAATGAACCGGGTGTTCCATCAATACTTAGACCAGTTTGTCATAATATTTATTGATGACATACTCGTGTACTCTAAAGATAAGAAGCAACATGAGAAACAACTCCGGATAGTACTCGAAACTCTGAGAAAAGAAAAATTATATGCCAAACTCAAGAAATGTGAATTTTGGCTCGATCAAGTGGGTTTCCTTGGTCACGTGATTACCGCTGAAGGAGTTGAGGTAGGCCCAGTTAAAGTAGAAGCAGTAACTAATTGGCACCAACGAATGTTGGTGAAGTTCACAGCTTCTTAGGGTTGGCTAGATATTATCGGAGGATTATTGATGGTTTTCAAAGATAGCAGGTCCGATGACTCAGTTGACTAGAAAGGGGTTGAAATTTCAGTAGACGAAAAAGTGTGAAAAATGTTTTCTGGAATTGAAGCAGAGATTAGTTTCGGCTCCTGTATTAACAATATCTGGAGGTTCTGATGGGTTTGTAATTTATAGTGATGCCTCCAAGTAGGGTTTGAGCTGTGTTCTGATGCAACATGGAAGGGTGATTGCTTTTGCCTCGAGACAATTGAAGTAATATGAACATAATTATCCTACACACGACTTGAAACTTGCAGCAATAGTTCATGGTCTAAAAATATAGCATCATTACCAATATGGAGGGAAGTGTGAAATCTATACGGACCACAAGAGTCTCAAATACTTCTTCACACAGAAGGAACTAAATATGAGACAAAGGAGATGGTTGGAGCTAGTGAAAGATTACGACTGTACAATTCTTTACCATCCGAATAAGGCTAGGAAGACAGGATCACAGTTAGCAGATTTACCCACGGTGCAGGAACACTTGATAAAGGACTTTGAGAAATTGAGATTGGAAGTCATCAAGCCGCCAACTCAAGCTACAGCGGGTATTAAAGCATTTATAATTCAACCTACTCTTCGGAACCGAATCAAGGAAGCACAGGATAAAGATTCGTTCCTATAAAAAATTAAGATTGATGTTGGTTCGGACAAATGTATAGGGTTTAAAGTATCTGCAGATAACGCGCTGACTTTTAGAGGAATATTGTGTGTACCTAAAGATGAAAGNGCAGGAACACTTGATAAAGGACTTTGAGAAATTGAGATTGGAAGTCATCAAGCCGCCAACTCAAGCTACAGCGGGTATTAAAGCATTTATAATTCAACCTACTCTTCGGAACCGAATCAAGGAAGCACAGGATAAAGATTCGTTCCTATAAAAAATTAAGATTGATGTTGGTTCGGACAAATGTATAGGGTTTAAAGTATCTGCAGATAACGCGCTGTCTTTTAGAGGAATATTGTGTGTACCTAAAGATCAAAGTATAAGAAACGAGATATTAGAAGAGGCTCATTCCACCCCATATGTTGCACATCCGGCAGTACGAAAATGTATCAGATCTCCGAGATACATTTTGGTGGAGAAATATAAAGAGAGGAATTGGTCTGTTCGTAGAGAAATGTATTGTATGTCAGCAGGTCAAGGCAGAATATCAAAAACCATCAAGACTGCTGAAACGTTGGATATTTCAGAATGGAAATGGGAACATATAGCGATAGACTTTGTGGTGGGTTTTCCGAAATCAGCAAAAGGTCACAATGCTATATGGGTAATGGTTGATCGTTTGACGAAGTCTGCCCATTTTTTGCCAATCAAAATACATTTTAATATGGAACAACTCGCATAGTTATATATTAGAGAGATAGTCAAATTACATGGAGTCCCAGTCATCATTGTTTCAGATAGAGACCCGTGATTCACATCGAAATTTTGGAAAAGCTTACAAGGAGCCATGGGGACAAAACTAAACTTTAGCACTGTTTATCATCCACGGACGGATGGACAATCGGAAAGAACCATCCAAACTCTTGAAGACATGTTGAGGGCATGTGTTTTGGATCTTAGCGATAGTTGGGAAATACATCTACCATTAGTGGAGTTTGTTTACAACAATAGCTTTCAGGCCACTATAGGCATGACTCCATATGAAGCTCTTTATGGTAGGAAGTACAGGGGAAATCCATTGGGATGAGGTCGGAGAGAATAGAATTTTGGGTCCTGAAATTATTGAACGAACAGTTGAGGCAGTTGATAAGATTATAGCAAGAATAAAGATAGCACAAGACCGACAGAAAAGTTATGTTGATCGTAGAAGAAAGAATTTGGAGTTTCAGGTGGGTGATAAAGTTTTTCTGAAAGTAGCACCAATGAAGGAAGTATTGAGATTCGTTAAGAAGGGAAAGTTGAGATCACGATATATTGGACCTTTTGAAATTCTTGAAAGGATTGGCGTTGTGGCTTATCGACTTACCTTAACACCTGAACTCGTAGCAGTGCATAACGTGTTTCATATTTCGATGCTTAGAAAATATGTTTATGATCCCAATCATGTCGTAAGTGGAAACTTTGGAAGTACAAAAAGATCTGTCATACAAAGAAATCCCGACAATGATTTTAGATAGGAAGGTACATCAACTCAGAAATAGAGAAGTTCCTCTGATCAAGGTTCAATGGCTAAATCATGGACTAGACGAGTTAACTTGGGATAAGGAAGATGAGCTTAAAACCAAGTATCCAGAACTCTTCGATTAGCCAAGGTAATTTTCGAGGACGAAAACATTTAAGGATTGGAGATTGTAATGTCCCAAAAATAATATTTATTCTATATGTTATATATTTTATATTTTGGAAGTTGGGGGACTAAAACTATACATTTATTAAATTCAATTTTATTTGGGTCAAATATTTAAATATTGATAGAGTAATGATAAATATATCAATATTGAGCTCGTTAGATAGCCCGTAATTAGTTATGCATATTAGGCTCGAGAAAAAGTTAATTCGAATAAAGGAGGGCCAAGTTATGGAGGTCGAAAGATATTGTCTTAAATTGTTATTTGATTTAAATTAATTAATGGATTAGAATAATAATAACCCACATGTGTAGAATAGGTTATTAGTAAATTATTGATTGTTTTCCTTCAGAACTATCCACGTGTGTAGGAGAGAAAAATGTGCCATTGATTCTATTTTTAATAATATTTAATTGCATTGATTTTGGGAAATTGGTAATGATAGCCACCTTTTTTTGATTGATGGGGGAAAGGGAATGAATCTTGAATTGTATGGATTAATGGGATTGAGACTTTTAGAAGGAAAAACATGATATTTGATAGATTTTTACGCTATATTTCCTCTTTCAACCTTATTTACCATGTAAAAGAAATCCTTATTTATCCAAAAGAGGAAAAGAAAATAAAGAAAAGAAGAAGGAGTTATAGAAACGGGCAGCAAGTAGAAAATAAAAGTTTTGGGAACATGGTTTCTTCCTTTCTCTTCCAACCATTGTCTATTCAATCAAACAAGGTTGGATTACGAGGTACAAGTGATATTATTCCGTTTAAATTATTGATTTTCATGTTGATAAATATTATGCTAATGAAAGTTATGATATGATATGTTATGGTAAGAAATTTTCATCCTGTATCAAACATATGATATNATTTGATAGATTTTTACGCTATATTTCCTCTTTCAACCTTATTTACCATGTAAAAGAAATCCTTATTTATCCAAAAGAGGAAAAGAAAATAAAGAAAAGAAGAAGGAGTTATAGAAACGGGCAGCAAGTAGAAAATAAAAGTTTTGGGAACATGGTTTCTTCCTTTCTCTTCCAACCATTGTCTATTCAATCAAACAAGGTTGGATTACGAGGTACAAGTGATATTATTCCGTTTAAATTATTTATTTTCTTGTTGATAAATATTATGCTAATGAAAGTTATGATATAAAATTCCCATCCGGTATCAAAGATATGATATGTTATAAGCTTTTACCGATTTCTATGATATGACGGTATGATATTTTTGACGCGTGATTTAAATATTTTATTCGAAATTGTACCATTAATTCGTGTCCTATTGAGTATTTCCATATACTCACCCAGCGTTTCCCTACCTTGCAGATTAGATCGGGTCGTTGGATGGCGAGCAATGAGGTGTAGTCGTGGTGCCAAGATTTATGGACCTCAATAAAAATAATTCGGAGTAACAATGCATTTTTTTATATTATTTCATAAACTTCTTAGTTTTGTCTCGCAGAGATTTTTGTTTACAATTTCAAGATATGTTTTATCGGATTATAAATTTAAGAATATGTTAAGCATTATTGGTAATATTAACATTTATTTATTTATCTAATAAAAGTGATATGAATTTTCTAGTACTTATTTGATTAGTAGTTTTGGTAGCGATTCCAAATTTAAATTTTGGGTCGTTACACAGATGGTCAAACCAAGGTAGTAAATAGGACTTTAGGAGCCTTTTTACGATTTGTTCTTAAAAAGAATCTAAAGCCTTGGGAAGCATGCATTCCTTTCATTGAATTTGCATACAATAGGTCTGTGCGTTCTTCTACGAAATTTTCACCTTTTGAGATTGTTTATGGTTTTAATCCACTGACTCCATTGGATTTGTTGCCTCTACATGTTAATGAGATTGCTAGCCTTGACGGAAAAAGCATAAGGCCGATTTAGTAAAGAAAATTCATGAAGAAGCACAACAACGCATTTTGCACAAGAACAAACAGGTTGTTAAACGAGTTAATAAAGGAAGAAATCAAGTCACCTTTCAACCTGGTGATTAGGTTTGGGTTCATTTGCTCAAGGATTAATCTATGTGTACTTCCTAGTGTACTTAATGGGTTACTACATTTGCCACATGTCTCCCCCCTATTGGAGGGGCGGCTGGTGGAGGGGCGGCTGGGCCACCAGCCGCCCCTCCAATAGGGGGGAGACATGTGGCAATGTAGTAACCCATTAAGTACACTAGGAAGTACTTCTAGCATTGTCCTTTGCACAAAGAGAGATTTCCTAATCAACGGAATTCTAAGCTGAAACCACATGGGGATGGACCATTCCAAGTTTTGGAGAAGATATTGCATACAAGATTGATCTTCCCACTGATTATCAAGTTAGTTCTTCCTTTAATGTAACTGACCTTTCTCCTTTTGATGTAGGTGTAAATTCGAGGATGAATCCTTTTGAGGAAGGAGGGGATGATATGGGACATCTAGGAGGAATGGAACATGAAGAGGAGAAAACGCATAAGCTTGAGAAAGGAACTCAAGATGAGCTTGGAGAGGATGCACAAGGCATGGATTTTCAAATACCAATTGGTCCTATAACAAGAGCTCGGGCAAAGAAGCTACAAGAAGCCATACCGGACGTGTACTTGAAGAAGAGACCAAGTCCAAGGCTAATTCCAACAAGTTGGGATTACAAGAGGAGACCAAGATCATCAATCTTATTCAAGTCCAATCCGGCGAAGACTCAATTACATTGGGTTAAGTCATTTAGTTATTTTATTTCTTATTAAGTTTATTTTGGACCTCAGTTATTTGGTTTTGGGCCTAGACTCTTATAATATTATGTTAGGCCTTTGTTTTAATTATATTGATTGGTTCAGGCCTATTTTGACCTAACTTATGTAGGGTTCAAAAGGGGAATCCGAGATTAAGGTTTCCTACTAGATTTACAAGCCAACTTAACATTATAAATAGGCATGAAACTCTCATTGTAAAGACAGTTTATGATATACAATTGAGAGGATTTTTCTCCTACTTTGTTCTTCAGCAACTTTTCGGGAATTCCAAGTGCTAACTTGTGATTTCCAAACCTTTATAATATTGGTTTCTAGTTCTTTATAACCACAGAGTCAATATTCTTTCTTTACCTTTGAATTCCTTATTTGTGGATGATCCAGGTTCATATTCCAAAGTATTGTTGTTGGGTCTCACGACATTATTCGTCGAGGTTTGCATCACATCTCTTCTTCAAGTTCCCCATGAAAAAACGCAGTTTTTCACATCCAACTGCTCTAAATACAAATCAAATGTAGCACACATTGCCAAGATTGCTCGAATTGTTGTAAATCGAACAACAAGAGAACATATTCCATTGAAGTTAGTGCCTTCTTTCTAGGTGCCCTTCGCTACCAATTTTGTACGATATCGCTCCACTTGGTCATTGCCATTTCTCTTAATCTTATGGACTCATTTGTTGTCGATGGCCTTCCTGCATTGTGGTAGTGGAACAAGATCTCATGTTTTATTTTTATGAAGAGTTTCAATTTCTTCTTACATTGTTGTCATCCATAGAGAAGCTTCTTAGCTATCTATAGCCTCATGGAAAGTCGATGGCTCTCCATTCTCTGTTAGCAAAAAGTATACATTGTCCCCCACAATACACTCTGAGTGCAATTGTTTCTCCTTTTTAGTGCAATTGTTTTCTTTTTATTTTAACTTTCCTTCTGCAAATATTACGTCACTACTGATTATCACCTTGTGGGCACTGGAATTTCACATGCGGTACCCCTTTACTCCGTCAGTATGCCTTAAGAAAATGCATGTTCTGGATTTTATATCACAAGCTTTGTGATGTTTCTTGTGTATTGTACATAATGTACACGACTTCCAAATACATGAAGTGATAATAACCAATTGGCTTACCTGTTTACATGCAATTTTGTGTGCTTCTACCAGAATGAATTGGCTAGCCTTGCGGTCCTAAACATAGCTCTTATTCTTTCTAAAAAGGTTTTGTTCATCCCTTCTACTACTCCAGTTTGTTGTAGAGTGTATGTATGTCGTTGTGAACTATCTCATGATACTTTCTTATTGACAGAAGTCTCCTCTATTATTTGTCCTCAAACACTTGATATTGTTTTCAGATTCAAGCTCTATTTGTGCTTTAAATATTTTGAAGACTGCGAACACATCTAACCTCCTCTTTCTTGGATACACCCAACATCTCCTAGAACAATCATCAATGAAAGACACAAGTATCTTGGACCTCTTACAAGCAAAATTGGTGATTGTCAAAAATTAGAATGAGCCAACTCTAAGATAGTTTGCTTCTAGCAGTGGAACTATTGAACTTCAATCTGTGATGCTTATTAGTAACACAATAATGTCAAAAGGGTAATGAAACATTTTTATGTCCTAGAAGAATCTTTGGTTCTAAGAGAATTTTCGAACCTCGTCTCGACATGTGGCCAAGTTTGCAGTACCACATTATTGTTAATTCTTCTGTTAAACTTGTACATGCAACATATTTTTCTTCCTCTTGTAGTATCTCTCTGATAAGCATGTACAAATTGGCCTCTTATTTGCTTTCATCATTAGAAGCACGCCTTCAACTATCTTCATGATCCCATTTTGAATATCGATTTTACAACCATTGTCATCTAATTGTCCCATGACAATAAATTTTTCTTCAGGCCCTTTATGTGTCGTACCTCCTAGATTGTAAGTTAAAACTAGTTAACTAACTAAGTTTGACCTTACGTGCCGAATTATACAATTAACAAGCAACAAGTCACTTTTAATTGTTTCTAGATGGTTAAACAAACAATCCAATTATCCTAAGTTGATTTACTTAAATTATCCTAAGTTGAATTACTGCAATTTGTAATAATAAAGCAATAAATAACACCAATATTGATGATAGAGAAACCCAACCGGGTAAAAACTCTGAGACCAAGCCGTTACCTCCACTGTAGACAATATGAATTACAGTATGTTTCCAGCCTAGCAAATTCGACTAGTTCTTGCTGTTGTAATTCCTGTAATCTCCAAGATCTGCTATACCCACCAGCTTCTTGATCTTTTCCGGTTAGATGTTGTTTAGCCAACTCCACTAGGCTTCCCGATCTACTTCTTGTAGCTTCCAAGATCTGCTGTCTCTTTCCAGCTTTTCGATCTTCTTAATTGCCTTTTCCAAATGGATTTCCAAGAATCTTCAATTCTTGTGTTTTTCCTGTGCTTGCAGTCCAACCTCTCTCAACCTCCAACAGCTTTTGAAGTTCCATTGAGAAAGTACATTCCTAAGGATGTTTAGGAAGTAGTGTTTTAGATTCTTCAATTTGATGTTTTTGCCAAGTGTGGTTGAAAGATCTCAAGACTAAAAAGAATAAATTACAAAAAATGATTGTGTTCTTGGATCTCTAAAAAATGATATGAGGTAAAAGAATAATAATCAACCACCACACATTTTTTGCATAGGCTTGTGTATTTATAGTAGAGGGTAATTAGGCTGAATGGGTCTAAAAAATCCTTTAAAACATCAATTAGGATTTTTTCGAATCGACCTGTCGCTCGAGCGATAAGCTGGCGACAGGCAAGCAACGCAGTCGCTGCGAGAGCTTAGCAACAAGCAAGCGACAGATTAGTCATTTTCATGCCCGAACCTTGGACCTCATAACCCATTTATACAAATTGCACCCCTAGGTCCTTGACTTTTACAACATGTTACAAATTAGTCATTTTGTCCACAGAATCATCAACACTAAAACCCTAACAAACTCCTCTTTTGGCATTCTGTGACAAAACTATATAATAAGTCGAGGAAAACTAAATAAAAAATCTAAACTACACAAGCTTCATCAAACTGATGTTTCTTGCATTCCTTGTTAAACCCGTTTCCTGAAATACAAACCTCAAATACCAAGTGTAAAAGCACATGATACAGAAAATGTAACAATTGAAGTTCATAATCATAAATAAACATGCTAGTTTGAGATGTGACATTAATGTCAATCAAAACACCAATCAAAATATTAACATCACAAAACATCAAAACTCAAACGGCTTATGTATTATGATATGGAATGCAATGCAATGCAATGTCAATTCTCCCCTACTGCAAACTCTCTACATATTTATGTAGCATGCAAAATGTATTTATATCTCTCCCCAACGACCTCTAATACATAAAATGCAAATCTCAATGCATTCAAACACTCTCTCCCCCTCATTTTTGTCACAAATGACGAAGGGATAAAAAAACTTTTAATATTAACATATAATCACTCAAAAATGCAGTCGTTAGCATGCATCTTCCCATATATTCAGTTCAAGCTAACGTTGAGTAAAATATATAAGTGACACATGTGTGTAAAGTGTCACTAATCTTTTGTAAGTAGGACTCCAAACCTTAATTTTGTGAGAAATGATATACTAAAAATCATTGACAATAAGTGCATTCCTCTATTTATGAAAGTCAAACTATTTAAAGCACATTATGACCTTTAAAAAAAGCTCATTTTGTATTGATAATTTCTTTTCTCCCTAACTTTGAGCATATTTTATTTTCACTTCTTTCAATATTTTAAGTTCATAATTATTTTTTCCATCTTAAGTACAGGCTCTTCTCCATTAAGCTACTAAAATGACATCTGTAGTGAGCTTTATGCCGATTAACCTAAGTCAGTTGACCATAGACACAAGACTATGAGAAACCCCACATACTTAATTGCTCGAGTCAAATAGGCTCCGAAGAAGAACATAAAATATTGAACTTTTTATTACCGGGGATAAATTTGAGTTTATGTCTAACAAATAAGATCAATTCATATTCAAAGTCACCTTACTAACATGTGATGTCATCCCAAATCTCACACGCGGTAAAGTCTCACAAACAATATCATAGTGTGTGCAGCGTAGATGGTACATGAAGATACATATACTAAATATTCCATAAATAACATAAGCCAGCAATAGAAATTATGTTACAGCTCATAGATTACACCCATTCTTGATCACAACAAACACATTCAAGTATATTATATATTATGCTGTAAAAACACTTTCCGCATATTTATTTTTCAATTTCCCATTTTTTGTTGTTTTTTAATTTAAAACATGAATGCACCAGCAAAATAAAATAAAATAAAATCAAACACATACAAAAATAATATAATAAATGCATGTGATTTCTACCTAGATAGCAAATAAAAAAATGTGATACATGCATAAATCAATCACATACAATGATAAAGTTCGAGCATGCATAAAAAATACCTAATCAGTTAGGTATACAAATGTTCTTACCTTTAAGAGCACCGTGGTCTATTTCAATATTTTCAGATCATTTTTCTTTACCCAAACTTGCCTAGTGATAGGAATATTCCCAATCATCTGTGTCATTAGATTAGTCAATTGACTCACCTGATTAGTAAGAAAGTCAATCTAACCAACAAACTCATGATTATTATTTCTATTTAAGTTCCAATTTATATTTCTGTTCAGGAAATGACGACACCTAGGCTTTATGTGTCCTAACTCACCATAGTGAAACCTAAAACCAAAGTTATGAGATCATTGATGATATCTATTCCTAGGTTTCCTACGCTGTCTAGTAAGCATCTATCCTACATATCCCTTATTCTTAGGTTCGGGACTAGGCACATGTTTAAACTGGTAATACTAAGGACACATGTGGTCTTAGATGTACTAGCAAAATTATGATCATTTTTATTATATTCTAGACCTCCCTTATTACCAGCAGGCTTGCCCATTTCCAGAATATTATCTAACTTCTTAGAACCACTAGAAAATGCAAGAAGTTGAGATTTGGAATACTCTAGATCGCTCAGAAGATTTTAACCTGAATTTCTAAGGTTTCCTTTTCAACTGTCAGCTCATCAACTCTCCTAGAGGTCTTCTCAAACTCACTAGAGAGATTTCTAACTTGAGTATCTAGAGATTCATTCATGGATTTCAATTCACTCATGATCGAGGTAGATTCCTTAATGTGCGCTACTAACTTCTCATTATTCAATTCAAGTTCCTTATTTTTCACACTCAATACTTTGTTTTTAGTAAGAATCTTAAACTCTCCTCGTACAATTAAACCTCGATAAAGTAATAACATCGATTATATAATAATTTCTTT
>CAIGRH010291196.1:0-13503 GCA_903798295.1 Fraxinus nigra | reverse complement strand
GCAAAGCCAAGTGAAATGTTTATCGTGTGGGTCAGAGTCAAATAAGGTGGATGACATTATGGACATTAGTCTTGATGTTTTGCATAGTGGCTCACTTAAAGAGGCTTTACAACTGTTTTTTCAGCCTGAGGTACTGGATGGCAACAATAAATACAAGTGTGACAAGTAAGCATTGCAAACTCTCTTTATCAAAACATGCATATGTATATACATACATGCATATATCCACAAACTTGCACACATGCACATTTTGTTATCCACACATGCATGCATCTACGTCTACATGAATACTACACGATTCAAATGCTATGGATCCCTACGGAAGCACTAACACACGTAGGCCTATGTGCACATGGTGTTCTTTAGG
Organism: Fraxinus nigra; assembly: GCA_903798295.1. Classification (NCBI taxonomy): domain Eukaryota; kingdom Viridiplantae; phylum Streptophyta; class Magnoliopsida; order Lamiales; family Oleaceae; genus Fraxinus; species Fraxinus nigra. The sequence continues at coordinate 13,136 of CAIGRH010291196.1, read as the reverse complement.
CATCCATATTTTTGAAAGTTTTGCTTATGTATGCGGATGGAAAACTTGTGCTTGTTTAGTTGTAAGAAATTGGTGGCAGCAAGGAAGCAAATGTCAATTCTTCAGGCACCAAACGTGCTTGTTATCCAATTCAAGGTGTGGCAATCATTGAATTATACTTTGTTTATACTCTGATTTTAGATTCTCGTAAATTCCGATAAATGCAATGTTTTGGGCTTTTTGCAGAGATTTGAGGGCATGTTTGGTGGGAAGATAGATAAGCCCATTGCTTTTGATGAGACTCTGGTGCTTTCGAATTACATGTGCAAAGCAAGCCAGGTAAGTTGTGCATTGATTGTTGACGTAAAATAGTTCTTAATTTCGTTGGTGGTGTCTTTTTATCTCCAAGAGAAACATAGATAAACACACTCATTTAGAAAGAGACAAAAGTATGCTAGAAATCTTCCTCCTGATTTTATTTCTCATTATTATCCGTACGACTTTCACCCCTTCTCAGCGCCCTCATCCACCTGGTCATTCTACTCCTACCTGATTATATCTCTCACCGTCATGTCCAACCCCCTCCCAATCTCAAGACATGGCTCTCTCCTTCTATACCTCATTCTGATCTTTTAAAGACATTGGATTTTCCCTAAACTCTTTAGTCAGCTTTCTGCTTGGATCAACTCTTGATAGTCCTGGTGTATGTTAATATTGTGGTTTCTTGTATGTACCTGTAGAAGTTCTTCCCAATGGCTCTCAAAAGTAGTTTTTTTCAAACTGGTTTTCTTCACATCCTTGTCCTGTTATTTTGTACTTTATTGTGTTTTACCCTTTTAAGCTCTCAAAGTAGTTTTTTTCAAACTGGTTTTCTTTACATCCTTGTCCTGTTATTTTGTACTTTTTATTGCGTTTTACCCTTTTAATTTTCTGAGGCAAGCCTAGTGAAGAAAAAATGAATTTCTTGAATCAGAGTTCATTATTATAAAAACTACATTCGGCCTGCAATCTGCTCTTCATATTTCTGTTGAATTTACATTGTTAAACCATCCAGGAGTTGTGTATTCTAACCATCCTCTATGTTGCTGCAGCTAGGTGTATTTGAATTTCATGTGCCATATCCATCGATCTAGAATTATATCTTGTTTGGAAATTTGGAATGCATTTGTACTGGTTGTCAGATACTTTACACTGCAATTCATTGAAAATTGAAGCAAGATATGGTTAATAGCGATGTTAAAAAATCTAATCTGGATTGGATTGCATTCCTTATCATATCATGCATGATAATATGACTGTTAAGTGGAATTCAACATGTGGTTTGGCTTTTATATTTAATTGGATGTTGCAGGATCCACATCCGGAGTACAATCTTTTTGGGACCATTGTACATTCAGGCTTTTCACCCAATTCCGGGCACTATTATGCATATATAAAGGTCTTGTCCAACTCATCTATGTTAAATTGTGTATTTTTTTCATTTTAGTTCACATCAAATAGCTATACTGTCATGGGCTGATTTCAGTTTACTGCCTTTCAGGATGCATTGGGCCATTGGTACTGCTGCAATGATTCTTATGTGTCACTCTCTACTTTGAGGGAGGTTTTGTCAGAAAAGGTCTATATCCTTTTCTTCTCTCGTACAAAACAGAGGCCACGATCTGCCAACAATGATTTGGTAGCCAATGGATTAATTCCCCACGAGTCCAATGGCAGTAATACTACCCTGAACGAGAAGTCAGGTTATTTAGAGAAACCAGCGGGTACAAAACAGTTCTCTCACTGCCATATTGAGGCAAATACTTCTACCAAATCCATTGATACCAATGGCCATGACACACCCATAATCCAAAAGTCAGGTTGTTCAGTGATGCCACTGATTATGAAACAAGATTACAACCACAATTCCATGACAAATAACTCAATCTCATTTAAGGTCAATAAAGGGCATTCTAGTCCAGAAAAGAAGTTTAGTGCCTTTGAGAAATCGAGTATCAAAATGCTCCCTGCCAAGGGGAATATGAAAATTGTTGTTCATAAGAGTGAATCCAATGGAAAAACTTGCAATGCTGCACCATCATTTACTTCGATGGAAAAAGATAAAAAGGTGGCGTCCTTAACTGAGAGGAATGGTTTAAGCAAAAGTAAGTCAATAGCATCAGTTCACATTGATAAGAATGGATCCTCTCCCATGGCAAGCAGTAATGGAATTATTAGGAGTGTGGAACATGATACCTTAGATGGAAGTCTATGTGGAGTCAATGGCACAAAAACCACGCTGGCATCAGCAAGAACTCTGGATTGCCAGGATTTGCAGAGTGGTTGTAGCAGAAATGCCTCTAACAACTCTAGATTGAAGCGGAAAAAGCAGAGTGATCTGTGCATTTTGTTGGCCAAAGATGCTAAATCATGTGCAGAAGTGGAAGCATTCAAGGAATCGTATGTTACTTCTGTCTATGAAGCTTTTAATTTCTTTCCCCACATATGCATGTTTTTGGATGTCATCAAGGGAAATATTGAATTTTGGACATATTTTTAACTTCTTTTACTCCAGAAGTCATTTAATATTGCATCTGCTGTATAAGTAGTTTACTGTAGTGGGCCAAAGAGGAGTAATTATCTTTTTTTTATATCTAAAAATGAGTGCTGCTTTAGCCAGCAAGCTAATTCTACTATTACCTATTTGTATTACTTTATTTTGACTAGCTGATCTAGAGGTGCAGAGTGAAACAGTTATCCTATGCCTGACGACTTTTTAAGATTTGTTTGCATTCATTGTTGAATAGTAACTTTCTTTTTTCCTTCCAATACCAACTACCTTTTGTTATAGATTTTTCTCTCTTCATAATTAATCATTTGTTTGTAGTGAACAATATTATCTCTTATAATCTTGTGAGACGTGGAATCCTTTCTTTTATATTCTCTTCTTGTGGCCATGATTCTTTTATTGAAGCTTTGACATTAGTTTATTCCTGAGATAAGTTTGTTTCTTCCAAAAAATTCCTCTCTATTTTCATTGGGAAAATTACACCGCTGGCCCAACCTTTGTGTAATGTAGCACCTGGATCCCCAACCTTCCACTGTAGACTAGGTCTGGTGTGAAATTCATCCTTGTCTTATTTCAACTCTTATGAGAAGTTAGAGTTAGCATATGTATGGCTGTATAGTTTGAAAAAGTTTCTATATTCCGATAAAAAGTGAAGAAGGTGATTTTACAGATTTATTTTGTGGCTTGATTGTGGAATGGTTTGCTTCTTGCTACAAGTACTGATAATATTTCATGGACACCGCTCAATTTATGCTTTAACAAAATGGTAACTAATTATTACTGTTGGTATCTTTCAGAATTGGGAAAGAAGCTTCCTTATTTCTGCGATCATGTGGTTGGTCTGATGAAGTTTATAAATTCATGCATTTGAGCAAAAAGTTGTGCGCACAAGAAGCTGGCAGTGAGACATTAAATGACCATGAAAAGAAGTAAGTTTTTTGCATTTCTGACACTGTTTGTCTTTGGAGTTTGTTCATTTTTGTGCAAAGCGGCATTTGATGTATTGCGCCTTAGTATAATTGTTCTGGTTTTTGATTGGCATGGACTAGTAATTTATTGCTAACAACTATTCGCAATCCTTGTGGTCTCAAAATCACTGGATCCATTGGACACAATAGCCAAGGATAGCCTGACTACGGCGGTAAGGGATTTGCATCGCATTCTTCAATTAAAAAGCGGACACAATAGCCTAGGATAGCTGGACTACGGCGGTGCCACCACATCTAAATTTCACATTGAAAAAGAAACAGATAAAGTTAGCGAAAAACTTAATAAGAAACTTTACACGATCGAAAGGAAGAATCTTGGAGAAACCTAGACTAACTTTCCACTAAGTGATACAAAAAAGGCTAATATGAAGGAAGAACGTAAGAGAAGATTGCCTTGCCATTGTTGACCACTCTAAAGCAATTGTTACAAGAAAGTCAAAGATTGACATAGGAAAGGAGATGAGGAGATAGCTGTGAAATAGGGGGAAACTAGAGAGACGAGGAAGTTGGGGAATTTGGCATGCTGCTTGTGGGGAATTTGGGAGGGGGTAGGAGATGAGGCTTCTTTAGGAAATTGGTGGGAGTAGTGGAATGACCCCTTTTTGGAGTGGGGAATTGAAGGTCTCTAGAGGGTCGAAGCTAAATTCAAGAACATCAAAAGGAAATTTATTCATTAGGTTTAGGGATGAAAGAATTGTCATGTATATGGGCATATTGGTATTAAATCCCGAACTAGCACGAAGTTAAATGGAAGTAAGCGACTGTAGGAAGTAAGTTTCTTGCATATATTGGTAATGTGCTTTCCATTATAGTCTCTGCCTTTTCTCTGCTTAACATTTTTGCTAAGAGAATTGGTCAAAATTTTCTCCCTTTATTCGTAACAAATGTGCAAGCCATTTGAGAAACCTATAAAGTCAAATTATCTAACTTTATAGAAACATAGATTAACTAGCTAGGGTTATATTGCCCTATTTCAATAGCAGCTTAGCGTTGAATAATCTCATGGAGCAAGTCCATATACCATGTTGTTTACTCTTCCCATAGTGGAGGAATCATAGTTTCTACAAGTGGAAAAAGTTGGTATGATGTCCTTATCCTTCTCTCTCTTCATTCTTGACAAGTAAGCTACAACCCAATTGGGGCACTATGAGAAAGATCAATGGAGGAAGAGGAGGATGCTCCATGGGGCATTTCCTTTATTGATTGCTTTGATAACTAGCGGTCTCAAAGAAGATGTTGTGAAGCATTTAAACTATAAGTCATTGCCTACGCTTTAGGCAAATAAAAAAACCCGACACAACTATACAATTGTAAGGAAAACTCAAGAATTCTAGTAGATGCCAATGGAAAGAGAAGGCATAACACAACCTTTATACCCCACGTTTAAGCGGTTGAGATTAAGACATTCATGTTAAGTGGCACGACAATGCATTAATTACTCCTAGAATCACGTGCCTTGATAGTCAAGAACCTGCAGAGTCGTGGCATAGAAAATTCCATTAGATCATGTTAGCTCTCCATGTGTGGATTTGGTATGGATATAAAAACTGACTTCGTTATACTATTCTTGATGATGAATTGATTTGTTAGCTTTGTATATGATATTGATCCCATTTTCCTATCATCAAGAAGCAATTCATTTTTGGAATGTGGAGACCAATCATCTAAATGGGATTAAATCCCGAGTTATTGTGATATAGAAAAATCTTATGAGACTATGAAAGTGAATATTTTTTAATTTCAAGCTAATGCATTTCTATTATAGTTTCCATTTCATTCACATAAAAACAACCACAATCAAGTCAAAATGCTTCATCTTGATCCAATGAAAGGAGTAGAAGTCGTACAAGCCCATGAGTCAAAATCATCCTAGTTTTAAGAAACGTAGTTGCACTTCTAACAAATTTTATCAATATCAAGTTGTTAACCATCTCATTTAAGTTAAAAATCTTTTCTTTGCTCTGATGCCACGTGAACCATCACATTTAAGCTATTAGAGAGGGATCATGTATTTTCGTTTAAATTTTTCCTTTCAATATTAGATCATCGAGAGTAATTCATTCATTGAATATATTGCAAAGTACCAACGAGATTATGGAAGTAAAGTTTCTTGCATTTATTGACATTGCACTATTCATTGTAGTTCTTATTATGCTTTGCTCAACTAGGCATGCCTCGTGGCCGTCAGCTAAAAAAGAAAGAAGTCACACAAGGCTCGCACCCTACATTACCTCGCCTTCCTAAGGTTAGGCCGAAGCGATCAGACTGAAGGGCACAGTGATTTAGGTGTCTTCTCCGAAGCAACACCACCTCATTCGAAGCGTCATGTCCAATGTGAGGCATCATAAGTTGCTGCGGTGTATTTTCGAAGCGACAAACCTTTGCTCACTGGCAGCTTCAAAAAATGTCACTTCGGTCAAGAGATCCTCCGTACGAAGATATTTAGTATGACCGATAGATTTGGCAGCTCTATAATAAGAGCTTTTAGTTGAATTTACATTCTACTTTTTAGATGACAGGCCTATGATGTAGGATGGCTACTTTTCAGGTCATTGATTACATGCCTAGGACAACTGGGATTGACGCTTGTTGAGGCTGACCCATGAACTGTTGAGATGAGGCCACATGTCAGGCATTCAATGGACATCACTTCTAGTATAAAAGCCTACCTTTAGTATCTTCCAAAGGTAATGCAATTATACATATCTACACTATAGTGCTTGGTATTCTCTCTTCAACTCAAATTTATTACTCACGTCCATTGTCACTCCTACACCCAAAAATATCTTCCACCATTGATTGACTTGATCGTCGGAGTGTTCGGGGTCGCCTTATCCACTGTCGGAGATATGGCCACGTGCATCTAACACTTTGTCCATGTGTGCACGAAAGTTATGGGTGGATGGAAGTTGAGCCGGAATCTATTGGTCACGTGTCTCGCTTGATTTCGAGGTCAACAATTCCTACTCCTTTTCCATTTATGATTACGGGAAATATTTTGTTCAAATTTTCCCCTTGATGCATGTAGGATGATAAAGCCATTCAAGAAGCCCATGTAGTCCACATTCAATAACTTTAAGAAACCTAGCTTCACTTTGAACTAGTTTGATCAATTTAGAAATTTCTTATAATTTCTCAATTACTTAAAAAGTTATCATTTTCCCTTTGTGTTAATGCTTGAATGATGTTGATATTCATGATATTGCGTCGATTAGTTCGTTGTGAGGTTCATTTATTGTATTTACATTCAAAAGATTTACCTGTCTTTATGAGATTAAATCCATAGTGAATTGCGAAATAATAAAAACAAGGAGATCGGTAGTAAATATTGTTGCAATTGTTGCTATTGCATTGTTCGTTTTAGTTCTCAAAATGTTCCCCTTTTATCCTAGAAGGGTATGGAGCAAGGTAATAAAGTCAAAATCATTGTACTTTTAAGAAACGTAGATTCACTTTGAACATATTTGATCAATTAAAAACTTCTTATAATTTCTCACTGATACTTGGAGTTATCATTTTCCCTTTTAATGCTTTATCAACTTCAGAAGTCATCCAGATTTCATTTTAACTTTCTTGCTTGTTTCATTTATGGACCCTTTTCTAATCTGGTACATGCCATTATTCATAAATTTTAAGAACGAATTACACGTGTATTTTTTCCAAGATGCCGTGCTTGTATTTTTGAACAAATGTTTTTTTTTGTCGCGTTCAATTCACGGCGTACCTGCATTTGTTCCATGTTTAGCTTTTCTGAACACATCACCAATCTGATTGTGTCATTTATCATGGTAAAGGTAATAATTATTTATCATAGTGAAAAAAAGGAGGGAAGATAATTGTTGATTCGGCCGTTAACATTTTGCAGTTTGAATTACCTTTTATATCACTTCTGGACGATCAAGATACATGTAGTTTGTCACCCCGGATACCATTGGTGATGTAGTTTCATACTGTTATTGCCTGATGTCGTATTCTTCGATAAAATTAATTTGGTTGCAGTAGTTCATGATTGAGCGAATTACACGTGTATTTTCCAGAAAATCTTTCTATTCTCTTTCCCCTACTATCCAACTGGGACATTCAAATTCATGTACATGGTGTGACTGCAGGGGGTTTTTGATTTCAAGTGCGAAGCCAAAGTTTATTTCAAAAATTCCGGAGTTACTGAAGGCCAACCTAATTGAGAGTCTCAAATCTTTTAGCGGAGAGCATCAATCACCCAGATCTTAAGCAAACAGGTATGATGTGCAGTTCTCATGTTCGAGTTTTAAATTATTTGAAACTTATAAGCCAAGTATTAAAATGTTAGTACTTGCTCCAACAATAGTAGATGTTTCTGCGAGTTTTTGACAATTATCAAATTCATTGTTCTCATTATATGTTTGCCATTTGAGATTACTTTTAAGGGTAATAATAAAGATTAGTTCTGCAGTTTCCGGAGAGATGGTGGGACTGGGGTTCTGTGCTTTCGTGATGATAATGTTAGATTATATTGGTGATGATGAGATGAGCGTTGTAGCAGCATCAAAACCTTGGACCTTTGCTGTTGTAATTTCCTGTGCTGGTAGCTAATCAGCCAGCAAAAATTGGGGTCAAAAGGTTCAGTTTAAAACTAGCCAAAGTTTTCTCCTTGAGGTGGCGCAGTTGGCGTTGATAGAGCAAAGAAGAATATTATCAATTTTGTACTACATTCATATTTACAGTCGCCCAATCTGACGCATTACAATTTTCCCATTAAAAATGCAGTCGGAGAGAATTTCTTGATATAATTTGTTGATATTTACTGATACAGAATGAGGATGTTAATATGTGCAGGGAGCATAAGCCTTAGATTAATTGTTTTGTTGTTGGCGTGACTTTTAAATTTGGACTCTGCCCGTGTGTTTTTCTGTCCCTTACCTCCAAAAATATGGTCATTTTATTTTATTTTATTTTATAACTTCTTTTAAAATGAGATTGAATTTGAGATCTTTTTTTTTTTTTAGCCACCACAAGCAAGAAGTTTTTCATACTTGAACATAAAAATATACATTGAGAGAGAATGTATTTTTAAATTAAACAACGTGGTTTAGTGGTCTATTGAAGCAGCTATCCTGTTTCTTCATTTTGTAATTCTCGTTCATCTTGATAATTACATGGGAAATTTATCGTCTTTGATATGCTAGACCGAAAAGGATTAATGGAGGATATGGATTATGAGTTCTTATTTTATCGCGTCCAACTCCCAACGTATAAAACTTATTATGAGAGTGGTGTTTTATGTACCCTTATTATTATTATTATTTCAATGCTAATAAAAAATTTATTGCTTAAATGCCATTTACATAGACCGCAATCTAAGTAGCGTTCATTATAGAAAACGTTATACATCATTGTTGGAACTAATGGTTTAATATATAGAGACTAAATGTATGAATTGGAAAAGCTTAAGGTGTTTGTAATTATTGGACCCGACTCTTCAATTGCAAATGATGCATATCGAAATTATGTTGTTTAGAAAAAGCTGTGACCTATCCAATGATTAAAATTAATTTGTGTCAAAAGATGCGACTGTTCGAATATATGTATGAAAATCTATAAATAGAATTCTCTTAATTTCATCTTCTTTACTCCAAATTAATTGATTTTTAATTCTTTCCTTCTTCAAATTATTTTTTAGATTCTTATTCGGTATTTAGTATTCAATGTTTTTTGTTCTAGAATAGTACAATCATGATTTGGTTAGTCGGACAAAATTGCTGGTATGCTATATTAATTTTGGAACGAGTGTTGTATCTTAGGAGTTAGACGTTCATTTGATTTTATTAGCACTAGTGTAGCGATCGAAATCTGTCTTAAAAATACTTTCATTCGTCTACTTCGCTTCATTTCATCTCCTTCTAACTTATACGTGTTAGTAAGTCAACGATTTTCTATTTTTCATGTACGTGTTGTGGGAAATCAAATCCATATATATGGAAAAATTTTCATTTTTCATGTAAAACACTTGTTTGATAGCAAAATTTGGCATGAAAAATGTTCTCTCCCCTTCACCCACGCGCCTTTTTTTAAAATTTTTTTTTTTAATTTTTTGGCCATAAAAATAAATTTTATAACCAATTGTAAAAAAAAATCACTTTAATAGACAATTTTCATGTAAAACGAATTCAAACGAACACTAAACTTTGATGAAAAAAAATGGTGAAAAAATAGTTTTCGAGCAATTTTTATTTATTTATTTATTTATTGCAATAGTAACAAGTTTTATAACCAATTGTAAAAAAATCACTTTAGTGGACAATTTCCAAATAAAATGAAGCCGAACGTGAACAAAAAAAGATCCAAAATTTTAAAATTTTTCGGGTAAAAAATTATACAAATCAAACACATTTAATTAACAACTCACTGGAAAACAATTTCTAGACAATTATTTTCCCTAAAATTTATTTTCTTTCTATTCAATTTCCACATTTGCAATCAAACTTACGTTAGAAAGTTTGTGCATGCTGTAAATGGTATTGTCTATTCATTTTGGACCATAAGTTGATAAGAATAATTATTTCTAACGAAAAATATGATACTTTCTCTCTCCATGTTTTTTTGCTGTTTTGTTATCAAAGTAGCAAGTTTTGTTTAATCAAATAAAGAAACTACTTTCGGTAGCGTAATTCCTTGATCCAAAATTAATTATTTTTCATGGTATGGATGATTAAACGAAATCATGATAATTGTTAAGAACTTTTCATTAATTAGTACTTCTGGCATTTATTTAATTTCAAAAACTAAAAATTGTATTGTGTGTATGCATCTTGAATAAAACATATATGTCATTCCGATGATCATCCTAACATCATTGATGATAGGCTATGAATTTAAAGAAAGCTTTGGAAATATAATTTTCAGAGGTTCTCAAGTTCGAATTAATCTCCCTAAAGGTTCCGCGCCTCTAATATAATAAAGAACCAAAGTTTGATATGAAAAATAACGTGTTCAATCTATTTTCTAGGTTTACAATAACATGTGATATTCAAAACGTTGTGTTCACTTATTAGTCATTGAGTCCGATATATTCTTACTAGGAAAGGTTCAAAATGAAAACTATCGATCCTGATATATTAATTGTGTAAATTGGAAAAGTGTCTAATAGGTGTAATTACTATACACGACTTTTCAATGCATATCAAAGAGTCATGTTGTTTCAAATGCTGGTTCACCTAACAAAATTAATAGTGTATTGTATTAATTTTGTAAGAAGCGTTGTATTTGGGGGGACACGTCTATTTGAACTTATTACCACCAGTGCAATTGGCAAAATCTTGTTTAAGAAGATTTACATTCGCAAATCTCACTTCATTTCATCTTCTTCTAACTTCTACATGTCAATAAGTCATCGGTTTGCTTATTTTTATTGTCGTATCTTGGTTTCGATACATCAAAATTCTAATCAATATTTTGCACAGGTAAGTCATGATTTTATATAACTTAGTAATGTGTTTAATTGATAAGTTACATCTTGCTTTTACATGTGGTATTGTTAATTTCATGTGTTTCAGGAAACATATATGACAATGTGATTGAGTTGAAGTTTAGGAATTGAGTATTTGGATTAATAGTGTTAGGTTGTACCAAAGAGGGAGTTTATTAGGCCCGAATTGTATGGCTATTCTCGTGTCCAAAATCATAGTTATCGAGTTGTAATTAAAATCAAAGAGTCGGGGTTGGTAGTATAGGTGTTAAAGGAGTCAAAGATGGACGAAGGCAAAAAAAAAGGCACTAAAACACTCGCCAACCGCCTTCGGCGCGCTCAAGCGGAAATTGTAGTAAGGCACCACTCGATGGTCATGACTGGGCACTCGAGCGGTCGACTGACCGCGAGAGAGACACTCAAGCAGTTGTGCTATATGGGAAATCCTAGGTTCACACAGCCCTAAACAACCTCAAATACTTGATATTATAAATACCAAAGCATTGATCTGTTCCAAAAGCGTGTTGAATCTATTTTCATTCAAGAGAACATATTATTGAAGATCAATAACACATTTCCTAAATCTGTTGATTTAACCACAAATATCAAAACACAAGAAATCAAACACGAAAAACATTTACCTTTACCAATAAGACAGTGTTGAAGTTGGTAAGAGACAACAGAGTTCCAAGTGTTCCATAACGAGGTTCGTTCTTGATGATCCACGCGGAGGGAAAAGATGTCCGGAGTTCTGGAATGTGCATGTTGTACAATCAAAGAGGTTCTTTGGTTATTTATAGGTTCAACGGTCAGAGTCTACTATGGTTTAATTGTGTCTGGACCAATTGTAAGTTATTTTTTCTAGTGGATTATTTTTGGCAAGGTTCACCCGAAGGTTTTTGATCTGTATGAAGAGTTCTTCAAGAAGTTTTCCTTAGTTACCAAATTTGGTGTTTCACTTTTATTGCTTTTGACCTATATTGTGTGATTGACACAAGATTTAATTTGATATTAAACTTAATCATCTAAAAACAATAAATAAGTGACTTGTTGATTTTTGTTGATTGTTATTCCACATTATACACCTCTAGGTGTTAGGTCTAAACGTTTGATTATACTATATTATATATTATTATAGTTTCGTTTAAATCTTTTCACCAAGTACTTTAATTAAGCTTAGCTAGGTATTCATTTTTTGGCATAGGCGTGATTGTCTAATAGAATCATCACTACTGTTGCTGTTGTTATCTGGTAATGGTTGCCTGTGAGCTAAGAACCATGGACTTAGTAATGAACAGAGGTGCATATATAGTGTAAAAACGACAAGGAAAAGAGTAATAGACTGTAGAACTATTGAAGATGATTATTATAATGCAATGTACTGAAATGAACTAAAATGCAACACTTCCAAGGTAGTTTGAGAGGCCTGGACTTTCCTCTTAACGGATTACTACTCAGAATGATTCCCTATTTCCCTCCTACCCGCATTCTGGTTGTGTCCTGCTCTTTTTCCTTCTTACAAACATGAATAATATTGGGGGTCTATCATTACTCACCCCCGACATCCACCTTGTCCTCTAGGTAAAAGCTCGGAAATTGCCAACGGATTTGTCTCCATTGGTTCCCATGATGCTTCAAACTCCAAAAAATCTTTCCATTTGATCACTTCTGGACTTGAGAACTTTGCTGGATCTAATTTCGAAAACAGATTCTGGCTCTACCGGTGATCTTGTGCACGCGGTAAACTATGGATGAAGAGTGGAAATTGGTTGAACATTCCCAACAACTTTAAGAAGTTGTGACACATGAAAACTACTTGGTCTTTGAATTAAAAATACATAATAATAGGGTTCATCTTCATATAAAAGAAATCTAGTTGTTGACGACATAAAAATACGGCCCAATTAAATGGCCCAAGAGATCCATGTAAAAGTTCCAAGATAGAGCTATGCAACAGAGGCTCATTATTGCCCAAGCCTATAAGACGCCCAAACGCTAGGCGAGTACAACATCTTATTGATACTTAGGGGACGACGTTATTATCGCTCAGAACTCGGAACGCCCAAAATTTGGATACATGAATATTTTCAAGTAACGGTTACCAAGGCAGTTAAAGAGTGTTCTCATCATGTTTCACGATCCAGGAAACCCCGGTTATCAGCAGTTTAAAGGTGGA
>CAIGRH010291127.1:0-14053 GCA_903798295.1 Fraxinus nigra | reverse complement strand
AAGTCAGCCCACAAACTCTTTTATTTTCTAGTGTTTTCCAACAATTACTGGGTTAGAACTTGTGCACATTTAGATATTGTCAATTTTTTTTTTTTTATGGAATTAACTCTTTAGGGTAGCATCCTATCATCACAATCATGCCACATCTTCCCTCGTCCCACATTCCCAACAAATATAGGATTAGTTTTAACTCCCTTGTATATATTGGTACTTAATATTTCTCTCTCTTTTCACGTATCATGGATTATATTGTATAAAAAGAAGAAAAGAAAAGAAAACTGGAAGACCACAAGCTATTTTTGAGGCATTTTATTACAAGGCGAGTATCGCAAACCTTTTTAAGTTCATTTTGTTCACACATTGGGAATACATTAAGTTTGGGGTGGAGGTAGTTAGTTTGCTACTGTTTGTTTGTGTGATTATTATAAAAATACAAAAAAACTAAAAAAAAAAAATATTATTACTTTGTGTGTTTGTATGAGTCGGATAGTCTTGCCGGCTAATTAAAATTATTTGAAGTTTTTTGGTTCATAAATTATGAATAGGTGATGCAATTTATTTGCTAATTTGATACTTGTTTATGTGAAATCATATTATATTGAGTACAATAGTCATTATGATTGTTAAAACTTTATGGTTGGTTATATTGATAGTATAGCTTGAATGAACTTAGATTTTCAAAATAAAAAATCATATTATGTAATACAACCTCTTAATCTAGTGAAAGGATTAATTTGGGGGTGGTTGATCCAGTGTTGGAGCTATATACTTGTTGAAAATATTAAAAGGAGTGTTTTTTACTAACAAGTGGAACCTTGGTTGTTACCATACACTAGGATTTTGATCCTGAATAATTATTCCAATAAAATAAAAGGCATGGTACTAGTAGTGTCACGTAGAAAAAAAAAAGTTGCTTACAATGTTGTGCGAAGCTAGTCATAAGTAATTCAACCCTATTCATTACCAATCTTTATGAGATGATCTATCAAGGAAAAAAGCGGCCTACAATGTAGAGAATGAGAACTACCTTATAAAATCAACAAGAAGATCCTAAACACAATGAGAAACAAAACAAAACAAAAGAAAAACACAGCAAAGTGTATTGATGCGATGGCAAAACCACTATAAACGCTGTTTTTATTTGACTAAGCCTTGGATACTTAAATATGGATTTAGATTTACTGTGAGGATTATTATACTAGATGAAGCTTGGAGGTTGAGGCATTTGAACTTTGTGAGAATCATTACTTATTGAGGTAGTAACTTCAATTGTTGAAACCCAATCAAAGTATAGTGGGAAAGGGATGAGTGTTGTGATATCAACCTTGAAAGAAAAACCGTGAGTATGAGACTACAAAAAAATTGGAGATGCGTATTCAAGAGAGATGAAGAAAATATTTGACTATTAATGGTCAAAAAATAACTGTTTTATAGATTTATGATGATTTGATTGACTTTACACATACACATCGTTCAAGTTCACGAATTGAATAAGTAAGAATTAGTTTTATTTACATTACTTCTTAATTTTTATGAAGTTCAATACTTGATGAGAGTTTGAAAAAGTCATCCAATGCATTGATATTTATGCTTGTTTTCTTGTATGATGGTAGATAGTCTTACTCGGGACAAACAATTGTTTAAGCTTAAGGGTGTGATAAGTGCATATTATGAAATTCTTTTTAGCTTATTCACTTAATTATTTATGTTTAATGGAGCGGGTATTTACTTAATTCTATGTATAATCTGTTAATAGGGGTTGATCAAGGAGCAATTGAAGAGATTCAAGAACTTCAAGATTTCTTTTCATCTTTTTTTTCAATTATTCAACTCCGGGTGATGTTGTATCTTTCCAATTGTTTTATTATAATTATTTTGATGATTGGATAATTGTATAGATGCTAAAAGAATGTAGAACCCCACTTTTAAAGTTTTGATATTTAATTTCATATTTTGACATTAAAGCGTGTGTTTGGTTTTTGACTAATTTTAGGTACTTAATGTTTTTCAATTGATTATATACTAATTAAATTATTTTATGATTTCTATTTACATTCGAGAAAAGGAATAGAAATTTGAAATATGGTAACAATCATTGTAAAGCTCGATAAAAGATAAAGATATAGTGTCATGATTTGCTAGATTCTTTATGATGTTCTTATGATAAAGAAGCTCACACAGTCCTTTAGCCATTCCACAAAACTCAGCCTCAATACTTGATAATGCCACAACTTTCTGCTTCTTGCTTTTCCATGTAACGAGATTTCCTCCTACAAACACGAAGTAGCTCGAAGTGGATTTTCTATCAATGATATCACCTGCCCAGTCCGTATTTGTATAGCCATCCACTCTTAGGTGATTATTCTTTACAAACATGAGACCTTTCCCAAGAGATGATTTCAAATATCGAAGTATCCGAACAAATGCATCCATATGGTCCTTACTAAGACAGTGCATAAATTGACTTACTATACTTACAGCATGTGCAATATCAAGGTGAGTATAAGAGAGGTAGACGAGCTTTCCTACTAGTCTTTGGTACCTGATCAGGACGTTTACCAAGTTCGTGATTTTGAACAATTGGAATGTCAGCATGTTTACATTCTAGTAGTCCCACGTGTGATAGTAAGTCTAGCACATATTTTCTTTGTGAAAGAAATATCCCTTGTTTGGATCTTGCAACTTTGATTCCCAAAAAATACTTCAATCCTCCTAGATTCTTCATCTCAAATTCAGTTGTCAATTGTTTCTCAAGTGTGAATATTTCTTCTGTGTCATCCCATGTGATAATCATATATCAACATACATTATCAAAGTAGTTATCTTGCTGGTTCGGTGCTTTAGGAACAACGTATGATCCAAGTTACTTTTTTGGAATTCATATTTTTTCATTGACCGACTGAATCGTCCAAACCAAGCTCGAGGCAATTGTTTCAGTCCGTACAATGCTTGTTTTAATTCACACGCCATTTTAGTCCATGCTATATAGCCTGGAGGAACATCCATGTGGACATCCACTTCAAGATCTCCGTAGAGGAAGGCATTGTTGACATCAAACTGGTGTACATGCTAATCAAAGTTTGCTACAAGAGACAGTAAAACTCTCATAGTATTTAGCTTGGCTACTGGTGAGAAAGTTTCCTAATAGTCTACACCATAAGTTTGTGTATAGCTCTTTGCCACTAATCTTGCTTGGTATCCCTCAATAGATCCATCTACCTTGTGTTTAATGGAAAATACCTATCTACAGCCCATGGGTCTTTTTCCTTCTGGAAATAGCACTAGCGTCCATGTCTTGTTTTTCATCAATGCCTCCATTTCTTCCTTTATTGCTTGAGTCCACTTTGGATTTGTTAAAGCTTCTTGAATTCTAGTGGGAATATGAGATGAGGTCAACTTATGTGCAAATGTCTTTAGAGGTTCAAATAGCTTCTCGGTGGACAAATAGTTTACGATTGGGTATTTTGACCTCCATTTTTAAATATGTGGTGAATATCTATTTGGTGGCTTGCCCCGATTATGCCTCACGTGTAAGTTGTATGTAATAGGAGTATCCATATTAGGGGTAGGAAAGCTTACCTAACAAATATTCTCAGGAGATGCATCGTCGGGTACTAAATAGTGGGGAACAACTTTTGCTTCAATTACTAATGTTGGAACAACATCAGTTTCTAATGTCGAAACCTCCTCATTTGAAAATGCTTCATCATTTTTTACTTCTTCATTGCCTTGAACCTCAGCCCAATATATTTGTACCCAATTCGGCTCTTTAACTTGAGGCTTCCTTGAAGAGAAGAATTGGTTATCGGAGGAGGATAAAAGGTCTCAGATTCCAGGAAGGTAACATCCATAGTCACATAGGTGCATTTATTGATGGGATCATAGCACCAGTAACGTTTCTGTTGTGAGGCATGTCCTAAGAAAAGATACCGGATGGCACAAGGGTCCAGCTTTGTCCGTTGATTCTTGTGAAGATTGACGTAGGCAATGCAACCAAAAATCTTGGGAGTGATCATCAAAATAGTTGGTAATGTGACATACGTCGATAGAGCCTAAAGCGGGGTCTTAAAATTTAAGACCTTGGATGGCATACGATTGAGTAAATGTACGGCTGTAGCAACAACAACATCACTCCAATATTGGTTGGGCATGTGAGCTCCAATTAGGAGAGCGTGTGCAGTTTCAAAAAAGTGTCTTTTTTTTTCAGCAACCCCATTTTGTTGAGGCGTCTGGGAACATGAAGTTTCATAAAGAAGACCTTGTTGTCTGAAATATTCTTGAAATCAGTGATTGACGTATTCTTCACCATTATCTGAGTGGAGAGTTGGAATCTTTCTCGAGAACTGAGTTTGAACCATGGCATGAAAGTCTTGGAACACGTTTAGTACTTCATCTTTATTTTTCAACAAATATAACCAAGTCTTCCGTGTAAAATTATCCACAAAAATCACAAACCATCGTATGCCAGAAATAGTATAAACTGGAGAAGGACTACATACATCGGAATGAACTAGTGCAAATGGAACAGTACTTTATTCAAGCTGATTGGGTATGGAACTCAATGACTTTTAGCTAAAATGTAGGTATCACATTTTAAAATATCAAGTTGTAAATGTGAAAATAAACTTGGAAACAAATGCTTTATATAGGTAAATGATGGATGTTCCAGACGATGATGCCAATTTGTTTTTCATTAGTTCCAGTCAGGTGATTCATGTGATGTGCTTGTCCTAAACTAAAATCTTCCATGTAGTATAGGTCTTCTTTCTTAGTACCACGCCCAATGATCTCCTTCGTGAGAACATCCTGAAGTAGGCAAAAGGTAGGATAGATAAGTACAATATAGTTTAAATCTACAGTAATATGATTGACAAATAATAATTTATGAGACAGAGAAGGAACAAGAAGGGTATTAAATAATTTCAAATTTGGAGATAAATTTACAGTGACAGCTCTTGTAACAAGAGAAATCACTCCATCAACCGCATCGAAAGTCATATGATCACTTGCCCTAGAGTCTAGCAGCCAAATAACCCGATTTTTAGCTTTATTTTGGTGAGTTGTTGAAGTCTCATTCCCATAAAACACATGCCCAATTTCCTTTTGTTGAGAATTAGGTGTTGTAGCTTCATTTCTATTTCGATGAGGGCTAAAATCTTGGGTGACTCTTGTGCAATTATGGGTACCTACGTCGGGCAAGGAAATTTCATGGCCATAGGTATGGATACCTGATTCTTGGGTGATTTCACCAAATGGTACAAGAGAAAGCTGAGGCACAACAGTTTCATCAGTCATTGCATCAGCTACTGTCACCTTACCCATTCCATGTCTATTCCATCATTGTGCTTCTTAGCTTGGAGTTGTGTCCGCCATTCTGGGTATCCATTCAATATGAAACAAGTTTATCAGGAATGTCTGTTATTTCCACATTATGAGCATTGTTCATTATTTGTCACTTTATTGTTTGATGATTTGCGTCATCTAAATCTTGTAGATGTTGTGATTGTTGGTCCCAACTTAAGGCTTTTAGAAGCCAAGATGGCACCTGTCGGTGGTTCGGTGCTTTCTGTAGTCATCACGACTTACCTAACGGCCTCTCTATGGACAAGGGCGTATGCTTGTTCAACTTTGGGGAATGGATGCAGCTGAAGAACATCTACCATGATTTTATCCAATCGGTCATCAAGGTAATCCAGAAATGTATACACCCGATTCTCCTAAATGATAGAATTGTAGTATTTGATATCTTTCGGGCATTCTATGGGATTTGGATAACGAAAATCTATTTCACGCCAAAGTCCTTGTAGATCAATGTAAATCTTTTCAAGAGATCGACCATTCTGTCGAAGCCGAGAAACTCGAAGCCTGAGGTCGTATACTTGAGAAATATCACTTCCATCAAAATATGTGGTAGCAATGGAGTCCCAAACAAGTTTCGCTGTAAGAAATAGTATGAAGTTGCTGATTAATGATGGATCTATGGAGTTAATCGGCTATCCTTTGACAATGGCGTCGTCAGTGCGCCATTTTTAAAGGACGGGTCAATCAGAGGAGACTGAGGAAAGTCATTATTGTTATATCCCAATTTGTCTTTGCCGAAGATGTACATCTCGACAATCTGGGACCACATGGCATAATTGGTGCCGTCCAACTTAATGCCTATAAATGCAGTGGAAGTTTCTGTGGCTGGGTATGAGACTGAGTTTTGGTCAAAACTTTAGCTATTTTGGTGGTTAGTTCTGTGAGAATGAAGGATGGGTCACCTGGTTCTTCCATACTTCTAGAATCTGCCATGGGTGTTTAAGGAGAAAAAAAAGGGTTTAGGTAGTGATAACATAGGGATTATCGATTTGCTCTGATACCATGTGACAAGGTGTACTAGTATGGGAAATAATCATTTATTTTATTCTTACTTTGCTTTACAATGATGTAGAACATAAATAGGAGAACATATACACATATCTTTGGGCTATACAGATTTTTAGACTAAGATTATGGAAATCCCTTGAATTAAGAGATTTGTTCTAATGTCTATGATTTAATATCTCAATTATAAAGCTCACGCCAACATATAACGTGTTACAAAGCCAGTACCATTCCCTATGTTCACCGCCATCACCACAATAGATGTCAATACTACCATTACAATCACAAGTACTGAAAAGACACTAGGAAATAATCACCGGTTATTTTCACCATAATCATAATTACTGCCGTCATCTATTTCAACCACCACAAACACCAATTCATACTATTTGCAATCAGCCACAACCACCATCAAACCCATGCCACTAGGGCTTCCATCGATGCCATTCACCGTAACCATCTACCGCCTATTTCTTTCCAAACCCGCTACTTGATCAACAACCAACCTAACCCACAACCACTAGTTGCCAACCAATCTCCCCTTTATTGCTCCATTGCACATCGTTAGTGTCGATTGCAACCTATATAACCTCCATATCCTCCACAAAACCATCAGAAAACTATTCCTTCTCACATATACTAACAACTTCCCTTCGTATCGCCATACTAGTCGTTGTTATCTTACCGTACGTCACCACATTCTCCTATTCCACCGTCACCATGATAACTATAAAGATTGTACAGTTGGGAGGAGAGGGGAAAAGATGAGAGATAGAGGGAGGTGGAGACCTGTTTGCATTGGGCTTGCGAGCTAAATGGATTTTTATTTGGAACAAGTGATTCACAGTATTTTATGAATTTGTAACATTGCATAGTTAGTTTGGAATATATGAAATAAACCCTAATTCAAAATAAATTAAAATCAAATAACACCACTTAAGTACATCACTATTCACTCCTAGCCTACTTTTATAGTTGTGAAAGAAAATCAAGCAAAAAACACTGAAGTAGAAATTCTAAAACAAAATCAATAATAGCATGTAAATTTACTGATAAGTAAATAAGTAAGCTTTTTGAAGTAAATACTTATTTTATTAATCAAAGTTAAAAATAATTAGGTAAGAAGTCCTTTTTAAAAAAGTAAATTTTTATACTTAAAAGTAATTAATCACATATGGAATAATTTACAAGCTTGCTTTTACAAAATCAGAAACTTGTTAACTTGTGTAGAAATGATTAAATTTAAAGTCAATAAATTTTTTATTTAGCAAAGTTAAAAATAAATAAGTTATTTATTTCAAAATAAGAATTATTTTTTTTTAACTTAAAATAAAATTAGATTAAGTTATCAAAATTTATTGGTAAACAAAAAGTAAACTTAAGCAAGTTTGTTGAGTAAGAAAGGATTCAAAATTGTTCTAGCCCTTGTTAGATTGAAATTAAATTCAGATTTTAATATAAATCGAAGTCAACAATTAATTTTATTTACATATTTTATTGGAGGATTTATTTGTAGAAATTTAATAAGTTGAGGATGTCCACTAAAATTTTCCCCAAAAGAAAAATGTGAAAAAATTAACTTCGCTAGCGATAACATTACTACAATGTTCTTCTCCTCTTTTCATCTTTCCCATTCCATAAATCCAAACCACACCAAAATTTTACATATATAGATAGAGACCCAGAACAGGTACTAACTTTAAATTTAAGATTGAATTCTACTGTTCCATAACTACTCTATGTTGCGTTTGTGTTGAATATTTTGCAGTTATTCATTTCTGGGGTGAAAATGGAGGCGGGTAACGCGGGTTCGAATGGAGAAGAACCCACTTCTTGGGAGGAGCTTTACAATATCAATTTGATTCCTACGGAGGTTTTCTTGAAGTTCAGGAAAGAAATTCAAGGGTTTCGTGTTGGTGTTAATTTGGAGGTATTTTTATGTGAGTTTTAATCATTATTGCGGTGTTTTGAATTTGATTACTTGTTTATGCATTTGAGTTATTGGTCGATTAATATTTTTTTTTATTTTTTCCATATTTATTGATAATCTGTTGTGCAAATATGATGTAATTTTGGTTTTCTGGGCAAGTTGAGGGTTAATCGCAGGAACAATTGGTTTCAGAGCATTTTAATTTTCTTTTATATAAGATTTTTTTCAAAAAAAAAAAANGTTTCTCTCTCTAACTTTTATCTGTTGCACCACACATGAGGATTCGTGCATAACAAGAAGAATAACAAGTTGCTGAGGATGGCACGCGTGAGGGTAGATAGAGAAGATTAGGCACGTGTAAAGTGGGGGGTGGGGGAGACATGTATAGACGGTGACAACGTGGATAAGCGTGTGAGATAGAGAGTACAAGATAATGGGAAAGTTGGGGTTGTTTTTTATCCAAAATAAATTATAAACTATTTATGGGTCCACTTTTTCAACGACCAAGATGCTCTCCTCATTGTCGATCCAAAAATTCTAAAATTAAGGAGTAATAGTTCAGGTAGGCTTCTTCTGAAACTGTGACGGTTTGGCAATAACCCCTTCCTGTAGGTTGATGGGAGCGAAAACTTTAACTCAAGAGTCACGTCAAGAGGTGAAAAAGAAAGTTTGCTAATAGTTAAACTTGGGGGTACTACCTCCGGGAAATTGGGCTTAATACAAAATAATCAGATTAACGTTCTTAGTCCGAAAGTAGGGAAGTTGCCCTATGGAGGTTTAGGCCTTGTTTGGTACCATATTAAAATCAAATTGTAATCTAAGTNAAAAAAAAAAAAAAAGGCATTGAGGTTCAGGTAGGCTTCTTCTGAAACTGTGACGGTTTGGCAATAACCCCTTCCTGTAGGTTGATGGGAGCGAAAACTTTAACTCAAGAGTCACGTCAAGAGGTGAAAAAGAAAGTTTGCTAATAGTTAAACTTGGGGGTACTACCTCCGGGAAATTGGGCTTAATACAAAATAATCAGATTAACGTTCTTAGTCCGAAAGTAGGGAAGTTGCCCTATGGAGGTTTAGGCCTTGTTTGGTACCATATTAAAATCAAATTGTAATCTAAGTTAAAGTCAAATAATCAATATTAACCACATCTTTCATGGTCCCACAGTTTTTCAACCATACATTTCAAAAACTTCTATCACAATCTACTAAAAATCTAATTTTAATCCCCACCATACACCTTCTTAGAAAGCCTTGAACTAGTCTGTTTATATCTCGAGTGTGAACAATAAGGAGGTTATTGATTATTTTCCTTGTTTAGCCATAAAATCCACCACTTTATTCCCTTCCCTGAGAATGTGCTAGATATGACACTGCAACACTTAAAAAGCATTTAACTTTCTATCAATATGAATTTCATGTCTATTGTGGAGTCCATTTCTACCCAAATTCTCCTCAACTTTGATTGGTGTCGTAATTTTTACCCCGTAAATATAACTAAAAGTTCAAGGCAATGCCCATATGGTTCATAAACAACAAAGATTAGCTTAAAATTGCGATCTCTAAGCACCACCACCTGATCTCATATGGTTAGGTGGGTTTATACATTAGCAGACTGAATTAGTCCCCTTCATCTCTGTTATTATTCAACAAGCATTAAGGTGAGTTTGGTGTGCCATATTACACCAATAAATATATAATTTTTTTCATCTTATTAATTCAAATTTAGTAATAAGCAAAACATTTACTTATAAGTAAAAAAATGTACTTATAATTTAAAAAGTAACTTATAAATTAAAGAATTCATGTATGTGTAAAAATATTACTTATAAGTTAAACATTCACTTATAATTAAAAAAATTGTATAAAAATCACTTATAAATAAAAATGACTTATTAGTTAAACTCAAATTTTAGTAAAAAATTGCTTAACAATAAAAAAATGTACTCCTTATAATAAAACATCCATAAATGAATGAATGTTTGATAAATTAATAATCTCGCTTAAATAATAAAATTCTTTGGTCTTGACTTAGGCCAGTATACTAAATTAATAACTTCGTTTAATACATAAGAATATATATATATATATATATATATATATATAGAGAGAGAGAGAGAGAGATCCTTTAAGGCCCAACGAATATATAAAATAATAGATGCTTAAATTCATAAGAGTTCATACTAATACAAATTATCAAACTTAATTTGACAATATTTTCTTCATACCCAAACCAAATTCAACTTCATTTTTAATTTTTTTTGTAATGCACATGCTACATTTGGCTTATTTTTTTTCATTTTGTACAAATTAATTATTTTATGTGACGACTACTTGAAATACCTCTTTTGAAGAAATGGTAAAACACAATTATCATTTAGATCATGATCATCATTAATAGGTGTATTGAGTACCCTTCGAATAATATCTTTATTAGTATGAGATTTTATCATTGCGTCATTTTCACTAGAATGATTTAAAGGGTACTTGATATCCATCGCATTTCTATAGCGTAAACCAAAAACAGCTTTACACAAGCCATTGATTCCTTAATCTTCACTAACTTTTGGTTCAACAATAATATCTTCATTAGACCGACTCTTGCAGATTTTTTAAATCATTTCAAATGAAATGATATAGTAGAAAAAAGTTATGAAATTTGGAATGATTGGGAGCCTTAAAGTTAAAACTTATTACAGTAGAAATTTTATTCCATGTGTACATGAAATAACTTGAAAAATTAACATTTCAAGATATTAAATTTTGAAATCATGTACATTAATGTTTCCTCTTTAATGTATGTGTGTTTGTGTCTTTTGTGTGCTTACATGTATTATAGGAAAATATAATACAAGTTACAAAAGTGTAAAATACCCTATAAATTAACAAATATTCATTTATTGGTGAATTAATAAATTATTCATTTATCGATAAATTAATAACCCTTCTAAAATAGTAATTTTTATCAATCCCAATTTTATTATTTTACAGAGGTTTTACTATAGGTAAAAAATCACATGTAAGTAAACAATAACTTATAACTAGAAAACTTAATCTATAACTTATAACATATAAGCTAATAAGTCAAAAATTTAATTATTAGTTAAAAACTTTACGTATTAGGTTAAAAAACCACGTATGTAAACAATCACTTGTTTATTGAAAAAAAAAAAAACTTACATCACTAAAATATTTATTTATTAGTAAAAAATTGGATATAAGCGTATAAAAAAATTTAATTATAAGTAAATAAAATCATTTATGAGTCAATTTATGTATAGGTAAGAAAAACTACATATGAATATGCTTATACGTTATTTTAATATTGTATGGTACCAAATGCCGCATTACAACAATACACCATAATCCGTCAATCTATCCTTTTCTAATCCTATTCCTCCTAATTCTATATGGTGTACCGAATGTGCCTTAAACGAATGAAGGAACTATGAGAATGTGTTCAGAATACTTGGACATGCACTTTGCATAGTTTTGATAATTTTTTAGGATGGGTTTTAGATTGAGAAACGTCTCCCTTTGGATTCATGAAACTTAAGCTCACAAGCATTGGAGAAAAAAGGGAAGGACTTTATTCTTTATCCAAGATATTTGTGTGGTGTAGTTTGTTCATATAAGGAAAATCACGAAGTTCAAATAGGAAGCAGTATGTTACTTTGATTCGCTCCTCTATTTGTCAGTGTAAACAAATTTAATCTGGGCTACGAACACTGTATGCATTCTTTTGGTACTTTAAAACGTGGACTTCATAAATCTGAATTGGACATATTTGCAATAAAACTAAAGTGATACTATTTAGGGAGGTGTACATCACTGTATCAATCTTGGACTCTATTTAATTTTATTATTATTATTGGGTTTTATCCGTTAAGATTTATTTTATTGTTATTGGACTTATTATTATTATGGACTTTATTAATCATGTTTCTTGGGCTTGTACTAGCGGGTTGACCCAAGCCCATCAAGTTAAGTTTTTCTTATTATTTATATGGGTTTTCATTTTAATTGCGACAGTTGATGAATACGATGAATTGAAATATTGGCTTGGAGGCCATTTTCTCCTCTCTTCCTTCCCCTCTTCTTCTCACAGCTTTTTCCCCCTCCCCTGCTTCTTTCTCCTCTGCTTCATTCTTCTTTCTTCTCTTCTATTGTTATTTTAGTTTGATAATTAATCTACTATTGTCATGCATCAAATTTGGTATCAGAGCTGAAGCTTGGGAATTACCACACCCACACACCTAATTTCTACAACTAGTACCAACGTCTTCTATAGTTCCATTCTCGCTGACCGCGGCAACCACACATCTCCTCTTCCACTTACATCAATCAATCCAGACACTCAAAACAACTCTCCCCACCACCGTCAAACAACCACCCACACGACAATACACCTCGACACAGCCGTCCACCCGAACCGCAACAGCCACCGACAGCGACCCACCTACAAATCACGCGCACTCCTTTTACCTGTGCTCGCTACAAACCTGTCATCTCCTCCAAATTTCTAGACATAGCCAAAACCCACCCTCTTGAACCGTCGCACATGCTACAAAATCCACCTTCACATCCTTCACGCTCACAACAAACTCGATGCACCACCCCCACCACCGCTAAACTATCGCCTTACGCAATACTAATGCCACCTTGCCCTCAACCGTCGCCCTAAGCTGTCATCGCCCCACCCACATTAAAAAAAAAAAAAAAATTAGAAAGGAGAGAAATCAAAGGAGCTGTCGCACCAAAAGAAGTCGGTACCAAGGTTTTGGGCCTCAGCTTTTTACTTGTTTGGCTAATTGAGTTTGTATGGGTCCTCAATTTTTGGTATCTTTTGATTAGATATTGTGCCTCACTTTGGGCCTTTCCTTTAGTTTCTTTTGCTTTGGTATGGGACCTCTATTTTGGGCCCTAGTATTTTGTACTTTACTTTTCATTTTGGGCTTGGTGTCTCAGTGTGGCCTTGATTAGTGAGTAATTTATTAGTCTTTTGGGCCTCTATTTTTTTAATTTGCTTTTAGTTTAAAAAAAAAAAGTGAAAGAAAAAGGAAAAAAAAGTTTTCTAAATTTTGCTTAGGTATATCTTGCCCTTTTGGTTGGCTCGATACTTCGACAATCTTGTTGATTGGCTCGTTTACTTCGACAAATTCGTTGATTGACTTGGCTACTTCAACGAACAAAGGGAAGTTTCTATTTTATTTATCATTGGTTTATATTACTGTTCATTTTAAAATTACATCGATTAATTTCTTTATGCTGCTGTTATTCTAATTTTACCTAAAGTTCACGTGATTGGACCTCTTGACTTGTTAAATTCTCATAATTTTACCTAAAGATTCACGTGATCGAATCACTACTTGTTCAATTCCCATTTTACCATTTATTTTATGTGATCGGATTTTGATTAGTATTGGACGTGTGCTTTGTTATTTTAATTGTACCAACAGTGTTAGCTTGCCGTATTTGGCTTCATTTAATCCCAAAATTAAAAAAAAAAATGCTCAAATTATTATTTTCTGTGGCTTACACTTTTTGTTCATTGATCTCTCTATACACTTCATTTAGCTGGTAGTACATTGCAAGCAGTTGCGTAGTGGTCGTCTTATCACATCTAGTTTCCGTAACCTGACCATGGACCTATCTCAACTTGATGTCATCACTCGTCAATTAATTGACTTGTCACTCAAGTCGCCTCTGTCCAAACTGAGATGGTCTCTACTCGTAAAGCGAATAGAGATCTAGCTGCTAGGTT
>CAIGRH010291124.1:0-11058 GCA_903798295.1 Fraxinus nigra | reverse complement strand
CAATTGTTATAAAAAATGAAGTCAAACGGATACCAAACTTTCAACATTTTCCAGGTAGAAAATTATACCAATCAAACACAATTAATTACAATTCTCAGTAAAACAAATTCTAGACAATTCAATTCCCAGTAAAACATTTTCTTTCCACCCATTTTCCACATTTGCAATCAAACGGACCCTTATAGTAATCTTTTTTCATTTTTCAAAAAAAAAAATTAATGAAAAAAATAAATAATTAATATTCTTCCCAATTATATATTCTACCTTATGAGAGTAGCCAACTCTCTTCACTTTCATCTTTGTTTCTATATTCATACTTCACAAGTCCAACTCTATAAATTCATTATATTAACTCCTTTCGAGATAAGCATAATTGTTATTACAAAGATACACATTTTATGCATAAGCTAAAAATAAACTAACAAAAAAGCTAAAAACATCGTCTTGTAGAATACAACAAAGAATTAAAAATATATATATTCGTTGATATTTACGTTGAATAGAATACCCGAAAGCAATGTCGAGAAAACACATTTGTTCACATTCATGTTTATAATCAAGTAAATTTTATTAGCAACTAACTATACTTTTACTTTATTATCAATCTGATAATTGTATTTTAATTTTGTTCAATCAAATAACTAAACTTTAATATGATTTCAATCTGGTAATCACAATTTAATTTAATTTTGATTAAATAACATAATTTTAATTTAATTTCAGTTAAGATAATTTCGTCTAATTTCATTAATAGTAATCAATGACTCAACAAATGATGATTATCATGCGTATAGAATTGCCCATTTTCAATTTCACTTTTGTCCTTATAATAATTAAGAAAACGCTTGCTTGCTCTCTGGCAACGTGGTCAATTGCAATGTTACAAGGCGCTGACGCAGCAGTAATATCGGATATGCGCTTCTCGTGGAAGAACACAATGAAGTGATAAGCCTTTGAAATAATGTTTTTGAGGTAGAATTTTGATTTCACATATTCAAATCAGGGCTAGGGAGGGTAATGGTAGGGAATTCTCCTATCTCCGAAGGGATCTGTCCCGAACAGACATGGCTAATTCCCTGGAAACTTGGATATCTGGACCCGACCCTACATGAGCAAAGATGGGAGCAAGAAGACGTGGAATGAAAATTCAATCTTCCTGTTGTCATTCTTAATTTGGAGTCATAGATTTTGTAGAATCTCTATTCGATTGTTCTAATCTTCTACACAATCAGTTCGAGATTTTTCATAAATTTCAATTGACTTTGCAAAAAGATTGTTGATTTCGAAAGAATTTATAAACAATTTAGTTTTATGAATAGAAATAAATGAAAATTTGGTCAATTTATAAATAAATTTATAAATTTATCAAATGAGGCTAAAATTGTGTTTGAGCCACATTTTTTTGAAAAAATGTATTCTGAAATAGTAGATTGATAAAGAATGTGTGGTTGAAAAAGAAGGAAAAATTATTGATGTGATGGAAAATATTATTTTATTGAAAAATTTATGATTGAAAATGAATAGAAAAATGAAAATGAAAATTTTAATGTTGTAGTGTTGAACTATATTAGACAACACCAAGAATAATATTTTAGGGTGTGCTTGAACCACATTATTTTGGAAGAATGTATTTTGGAATAGTAGATTGATGGAGAATGTGTGGTTGAAAAATAAGGAAAAATTATTAATGTGATAAAAAATGTTATTTTATTGAAATATGTGAGGTTGAAAATAAGTAAAATAATGAAAATAAAAATTTTAATGTATACCAAACGGGGGTTAAATAATAATGGCGCTAAAAATACCAATTCCAAAATTGTAAAAACGCATATGACTTGCTGCTATAAATGGCTAGCCTGCGCTCCAAACATTTGGTAATATCCAAGTCCACCCTTGGAAGCCATGGCCAACCGTAGCGTCTACGCTAAGCTTATGCACAACCACCCGTATTTCTTTCTACGTCTAAGATCCGCCTCTTTTTCCTCCTTCGCCGCCTCCCCTTCCCCGCTCAATTTCAAAGAAAAATCCGAACCCACCACCATCGCCGACAAACCCGTCGTTAATTTAGATGATTTTAAGGAGCTTTTTTCATCTGTTCCAACCTCGAAGTTGATAAAATCGTTGATCAATCTTCACATGACGGCAATTGAACCCGTGGTTGATATGGGCATGTGGGTTATGAATTCGAGGCTCATGGAAACACCGGTATTGAGAGAGATAATATTGGGTATCATAAAAAATACGGTTTATGAACAATTTTGCGCCGGTAAGGATTTGAGAGAGGTGGGTGCATCTGTGAATAAGCTTTTCGATTATGGACTTAGAGCTATGTTGGATTATGGCTTGGAACATGTATATGATAATGAGTCATGTGATCGGAATTTCAATGAGTTTATGCAAACTATTGAATCAACAAAGTTTCTCCCACCTTCTTCTGTAAGTTGTTTCTTATCCTCTAATCTTATTTTTGGACTATATCAATGAATCTGTCTTAAGAAGCCTTGATGATGCAGGCAGGATTCATTTTTTCACCGTACGTGTGATATGCACACAATTTTCACATATGACACACGGTGAAACTTGAATTTTATGCTCTGATAAATTTATGATTACAGGTTAGCTTCGTCGTAGTGAAGATCACCGCAATATGTCCTCTTAGTTTGCTTAGAAGAGTAAGTGATCTACTGAGATGGCAATACAAGGATAAATCCCTTCATCTTCCATGGAAGCTTAGAACCTTTCCAGTTTTATCTGATTCCAGCCCTTTTTACCACTCCCCCAATAGGCCAGAGCCCTTGACCCAAGAAGAAGAAAAAGATCTCCATTTATCCCACCAAAGATTAACAAAACTTTGTGAGAAATGTGTTGAAACGAATGTTCCTCTGTTAATTGATGCAGAGGATACATCGCTTCAACCCGCAATTGACTACTTTGGGTACACTGCATCAATCATGTATCACAAAGATGATGAGCCTATAGTATTTGTGACAATTCAGGCTTATTTGAAAGATGCAAAGGAGAGATTGGTTAATGCAAAGAAAGCTGCAGATAAAATGGGAGTGCCAGTTGGGTTTAAATTGGTGAGGGGTGCATATATGTCAAGTGAAAGACAATTGGCTTCTTCTTTGGGAGTCAATTCCCCAATTCAAGATAGTATTCAAGAAACCCATCAGTGTTACAATGATTGTGCAGCTTTTATGCTTCATGAAATTGCCAATGGCTCGGGGTCAATTGTTCTTGCAACCCATAATGTGGAATCAGGTAAGATTTTGAAATGAATAACAAGGGGTCCACTATCACCTAAACTAGTGATGAAATGCTCTCTCTCTTTTTTCACCAGGCATCGGGAAATGATTTTTGACAAGGGTTATGATGATTTATAGGAAAACTAGCAGCTTCAAAAGCGATTGATCTGGGAATTGCAAAGGACAATCAGAATTTGCAATTTGCACAACTATATGGAATGTCAGAAGCCCTTTCTCTTGGTTTAGTTAATGCAGGTTTTAGAGTTAGCAAGTACTTGCCATTTGGACCTGTTGATCAAATTATACCTTATCTTCTAAGGAGAGCTGAAGAAAATAGAGGCCTATTGTCAGCTTCATCCCTTGACAGACATCTCATGAAGTAAATATCTGTGTGTGTATTAAGCAATTTTCTATTTTACAGGACTAAATGCGTGTTAATTCTTTTGATTATTTGTTTTTTGCTATGCAGGAAGGAATTAATGAGGAGGTTAACATCGTCCATTTCATGACACATTCGAAAAGATGGATTTTGTTTGAGCAACAATTGAATTTCATGATATCTAATGTAGTACATAGTACTCGAGTTGAATGAGGAAAGAATCGACCTAGCTTATGATCAATATAATTGTAAAAGAAAAATCTATCAAACATTATTAAGATTCTTGCCACTATGAAATGAAGCATTGTATATACTTTTCCCTATTTTAGAAGACCCTATGGAGTATACTGATGGATCGATCCAATCTCATGGCTTATGGTGCCATATCTATTAGACAGCAAAGACAATTTACCTGCATGTGATTCGTCACAGAGAGCACAACGGGGGGAAAAAATCTTTAAGAATTGCCTAAAATTCAGAGCTCCATAATTTACACGATAATATTATTTTTCCATCAATTATTTGACCATACTATTTCTTAAATCGGCGAATGAATTGGAAGAGAACAAGACATGATTTTAAAACCATTCTCTATACAAACTCAACACCTTCCATATATTTATTCAACAATTTCAAATCTGCATTCAGATACGGACTTATAGTGACGCTTAACACTCGTCTATAATGCATTGAAGTATGTTATTTATAGTTTTTTTTTCTAAATAGAATTGATTGTCTCTTTTATAACTTTAAAATATACTTTTACAATGAAATTAAATAATAAATAAATTACCAAGAATCAATATTCATAAAGTAAACCAAAAGAAAAAGTAAACTAAATTGACTAGTTTGAAGTTGTGTTTTTGTCCAACTGTCAATGAAATTCTGCCAAGTGTAAATCTGTCAAATTGTTTGTAAAAATTTCTAGCGCGTAGCATAACTCGAGCACAATGTCACGCTGAAGGTGAAATTGCACTAGCTTCAATTTTGGTATTTCTTATGAAAATACATTGTGGGCCGCTTTAAAATCTTTTGACTAAAATATACCCACTTGGGCCAAGTGGTGTTGTGAATTGTATCACAAAAGTACGCAAATTCCATATTAATACAAAGAATAATGATATCCTACATTAGTGGTGTTAAAGTACCAGCTTATATGATCACATTTGATATGTTTGATTAAATGAATCGTGTAACATTATATTTAAGTGAATCTATCATTTAATAACATAAGTTACTACTTAAATTAATGTTTGACACCAATGATGTTGAATAACATTACTCAAATACAAAAGACGCAAACTACTTTATGAGTAATTCCAACAAACCAGGAATCTAGAGTATGGAAGCGTGTACACACGGAGTTTTAAAAATTTGTCCATTACTAAACTAAGAAGAATCCTATCAAAATCAAGCATTGCTATCATAGTGGTGGATATCAGCATCGGAAGCACGAAAACAAAGATTCATTCCCCTATGTTTCAGTTTATTGCGTGCCACAAACTAATTTATTTCAAGTTTGAAGTGACATTCAAGATGTCATCATCATTCAATCCAATGGACCTGAAAAAGGGTTGCAACAAATAAAATTCAATACGCATCCCAGCTTCAAAAATTTCAAGAAAATGAATTTCAGCCTCTAAAACCCAATTGGAGAAGCCATTTCTAGTGGGCATCAAGAATCACACCAAAAAGGAGATTAAAAGGTTCCGTAAAGGTAGAGGGACTCATCCATCACTCAAACCTAATATCTGACCGGATCATTTGAATGGAAACAGGTTCAAAAGGTTTATTCTGCAAAAATCACTGCTTGTGACACAAGAAAGATGAAAGAATAAGAAGCTTCCTGCCAGATACAACATTGAAACCATGTCCTCAATGATGCAGGCCCGTTGTGCTTTTTGTAAAAGAGCTTATTTAGCCCAAAGCTACTTTAGGTCAGCTACTTCTAAAAGCTGTTATAGGCAGATAAAACACTTTCATAAAATTATCCAAAACATGTTTAAACATTTTCTTAATCTCAAAAATATTGTCAAATGAGCCCTACATATCCTATTAAATATTGACCACAGTCAAGGCAACTTGTTTACGAGTACATAACGTAAAAAAATTTCAGGCAATCTCTGTGTAATAAAAGCGACAATATAATAGGACTGAAGCATCCTGGTTTTAATGCAAATCACTATTAATATGTAAATTTACTAGTTCCAAGTACAGTAAAGAAACAAATTCATCGTGGCATTCTTGGAGAAAGGAGAAGAAATGACCATCTGGTTTTACTATATAATGGGCAACATTGCACAACAGTAGGTGCAACTAACTCTTCAAGTTCCATTTCATGATATCTAAAATCACAATTTAATAAGAACTAAGAGTTAAGATTAGTTTTCGTGGCATACCAGTAAAAAGAACAAATCAACTAAAAGCTACCTTTAAATGATAGAAGAGATTTGCACATGCAAAAATAAACGAGTCAAGTCTGAAATCATCAGATTGCCTGTTACGGTACCTTTGGCAGTATAAAAATAGTTCCCACTCTAGATTAAAACAAAATTCACAGCTTATAGTGAAAAAAATTCCTTCTTTTGAATATTATACACTCATGAAAATGTGACACAAATCCATAAATAAAAACTAGAAGGGAACATACTATTAGCTTAGAGTTTGATAGCCTAGAGGACCTTGCATTCCGTCTTGCCCAGTATCATTTCTACCCATCAGAGAAGGAATCCAAGGAAAGAGCTTCTCGAGTTCCTTCTTTATTGTGCGACCTGTCTGTATCTCATTTATTCCAAACTTGGCTCTTTCTATGGCTTCCATTATATCTTCCCTCGCAACACAATCAGCCCCTGTCGAAATCAATAAAGCATAGCATACAACTTTTCATAACGTCCTAACAACATTCACAATGAAATATATAAAGAAAATATGCAGAAAGTAACAAGATTATAAAAACAGCCACCTAATCTAATGTCTAGTTTCAGTACAAATCACGTTTCTCCTTGAGAAGGCCTAAATCTAATGTTCAGCAGCCTCATTGACCAAACATTCCCTTTGTCAGATACCATTCTTGAAATAGAACTTACAGTTACATTGCCAAACATAGCTCTAAAATGAGCAACTAGGTGTCAGTCCATTCTTCCATTTATTTGGGTTTATAATTAATTATATTTCCCCCACTCTTCTTTTCCTCCTTGTTTGGGGGACCAAGGGGGTCACGGGTTCTTGCTCCCTAGGCAATGCCATTGCCGTCCATTTAAGTGATTACTGGAAAAGATGCAACATGTCAAAGTCCCCGTTTACATCAAATTATGTTCTCTCTATCTAGACAGAATGCTTGTGTGAGAGAGATAAACATCAATTTTATGTAAACCCAGGGTGCGTTTGGTACACAGTATTGAATTGGACTGGACCAAATATCCCAACAGTGAATAAAAGAATATCTTTTGCAATGTGAACCTGGGAAAATTTGACAGCAAAACACATTTAATCTAACCTCTTCGGGCAGCAAGAAGTGCAGCCTCATTGACTATGTTTGCCAGATCAGCCCCTGTAAGGCCTTGAGTCAGAGATGCTACTAGGTTGCAAACAAGGTCTGTGTCCTCCTCAAGTGGAACTCCTCTGAAATGTATAGCCAAAATCTTTCTTCTTCCCTCTTCATCCGGTTCTCCCACATATACTTTCCTTGAGAACCGACCAGGACGACATAGAGCTGGATCCAAGGCGTCCGGTCTATTCGTAGCAGCAATGACAACAACATCTATGTCTGACTCGAAGCCGTCCATTTCTGTGAGCAACTAGAATGGAAACAATAATCATAAGGTCCAGTTAATTCATGAAACTATTGATAAAAATTACGTTAGTTTATGCGCAAACACACTTCCAGCTCACATAATTGGATTTTGAGAATTGATGTGTGAAAGCAATCCTGAGGAAAATCCCATGTAAGAAAATCCTTATCAAAGCATTTTCATTTTCCTTCTTATTGTTATTATTGGAATTATTATGCTAATTACTTTTATGGGGTTTACTGCAAATGAGTTTCTCCCAATATTTTCCCCTACTTGAAAGAGTTTGAAGTTGGTTTAATATGGGCGAGGACGTTATGGGGATTACTGCAAATGAGTTTGTCCAAATATTTTCCTACTGCAATTAACCATTATTCGAAGCTTATTTTACTTTCCGCTTCATCATTTTTTGAACTGACCTCCAATCATCAGTAGATACATACGTATTTTACACCCTAAAATGTCAACATGCTTGACTCATTTGATTCTCATTATCATAATTATGCACATCTTAAAACACATCTAGAAAACATAGTATCAAGCATCATAACTATGTTTGTCTGCGTGTGTAACTAATCTGAATGTAGTTGAGCAATTTGGTAATTCCAGAGAGATGCAGCATTTGCACATAAACTTAAAACTTAGCAATAAAAAGCAGAACATTTTGATTTAACACATAATCGAGAAATGCTGTGATATGCTCCTTAACTGAAAATTGAAAATACCTGATTCAGTGTTTGATCTCTCTCATCATTGAAACTCCTACCGCGCTTTCCGCCGACAGCATCAAGCTCATCAATAAAAATAATCGACGGTGAATTCTTCCTCGCGACACTGAAAAGGTCTCTTATGCGAGCAGCTCCTCTTCCAACAAATAACTCTACAAATTCACTGGCGGAAACTGAAAAAAATGGTACACCAGCTTCTCCAGCCACTGCACGGGCTAGTAATGTTTTTCCTGTTCCAGGAGGTCCTACAAGCAGCACGCCTCTAGGTAACTTGGCACCCAGCTTATTGTAATTAATAGATCCTTGAAGGCAACACACTATCTACAAAGAAGAAAATTGAGTGAGTTGTGCTCAAAAAATAGCTATATTCTTACGTGCTCTGACAAGTAAACAATTGAGAGAGAAGCAAATCCCTGATTTTGCTTTACTGTGAAGTGTGAAGTAGTTGTCCTATATAACATACATACCATACATACCCACATAGGACACAAATTTTCCTCCCTTTGGAGGAGACATGTGAATCCAAACAATGGTCGACCGTCGACATATGAATTTTGATAATTAGACCAAACAAATTTGTCATTTAAGCAACCATTCTTAATGACCAACAAAGAGTATTTTTCTCAATTTTGTTTGAAATGTGTAGAAAGTCAATAACAAGAGCACGCTACAAATGAATGGACACTAAACTTTAAAAAAGTGACATAATTTCCTATAATTTATAGTGGTAAGATGCCATTTAATCGTGGCACACAAAAATTATGGCTCAATTTTCAATCCATTTTTCTATTATATTGTGGGAATAGTTTCTCTATGCTGCAGTCAGATCAATTTTATATAGCTTAGGAGATGCAAACATAAACAATCTACTAAATCCCATCTTAAAGATAGACTACCAAAATCATAAAGTGGAAAAGAAATAGATATTTTCCAGAACGCTTATGATCCACGGACCACGAAAACGTATAAAACTTATAAAGAGGTAATTGAATAATAACAAATGGATTGAGGGAGCGAGAGTTCAACTATGGATTACACTCTGGCGAAGTGGACCTGCGTGTATGAGTAAAGAAATTCTATTTTGATATACCAATTTCATTACATTAAAAATGTATATATCTTGCTCTACTAGAGGGTATCAAAATATTAGTATGCACGGCATGCCAATACTTTAGTGGTTAATTGAAATTTTAAGCAATAGTAAGTACCTCATCTGCATAGCAGCAGTATACTAAATTTTAAAGTACATCAAACATAACAGAGAAGCTAATATTTGCTTAGAACAACCTATGGTTGCATTATTGTAGATAACTGAATTTGTTAAGAAAAAAAGAGTTGTAGCTTTAATGAAATCTGATTCTTGCACAATTTACAATTTCCTCTGATACGAAAATATTTTTACGGTAATGAAACTAGAACAATTATTTAGAGATGTGACTTTGTAAGAAGATTGCTCACCTCCATAAGCTCCACTTTTGCAGCATCAACACCATCCACGTCATCAAAGCAAACCAACTGGTTGCTCGGTTTTCGTTTTCTGGCTGGACTATTGGCAGCAGAAAGTTGACGGTATAGAAGCCACATTAAAGGAGTCAAAGGGATCCATAAAGAGAGCGCCGTAATCAACATATTCCTCATAGACATTAAAACTGATTGAGGTGCAGAGCCATATGCAGTCCCCTTTTCCCTCATCAGACTAAGAAGATAGCTCTCATCGTGATCAATCTTTCTTGTTGAGAACTCCCAAGAAGGGGCTGAAGTTTTAGATTTATTCAATTTTCTTAGCAAATTTCTTCCCTCTTGGTTTTGGTGAGCAATGCCATTGTTTGCATCATACTCCGATCCAGTCTCACTATAAGGAGTTGATTTATCGTCCACTGTTTGAGCATCTTTAGCATGCCACAGGTCTGTATTATAATATATACGACGAGTACCCTCCTCAAACAAAACCTTTGTCACATTTCCACTTTGAAGGCTCATTATGAGATCTGAATATGGAACAGCTTTTGGAATAGGCATTGCAGTTAATTTGAGAAACAGAAAGCAAAGCCCTAGTACTACAGATACAGAAGTAGATACAGTCAATCTTTTAACATTCTTGCGAAGGAATGTTCTGAGGCCATTTAACACCGACCTGATCAAAACCCTTTTCAGTCTTCTTGACAATAATCTAAACCTAGGGCGCAATCTCAATGAGAACTTCTTTCTTATCTCATTATTTTCTCCTTTTACCAGATGGGTATCTACATTTCTGTTCTCATTGGCTAGTGACCTAATCTTTTTACCACATAAAAACCTATGGTGAGATATACAACTATAATTCAGGCCCGACAAAGGCTTATATACTGAACTAAAGCAGTTCTTGGGCAGTGAACAAGATAGAGCTCTATGTCTCTCCAATAACTTGAAATTTCCCACATAGAGTTCACATTTTTCTTGGGCAATAAAAGATCCAACAGTGGAAGCAAGAGGAAAAGACGCCATCTTTCTATAAACAGTCCCACAAATTCTCCATGAAACCCCTAAGAATGTGAAGCCGATGCAAGATTATCTTCAAGAACTCACTCACAGAAAGTGTAACTCAAGTGTCAAATTCAATGGATTCAAGAACGTACCAGATAAACATATTACCTGAAAAAGTGGAATCCCTGGGATTGAAGAGCTTGACTGCGTAGTTTGAAAAGAAGGTATTCACAGCTTGTCTTCGAAGGGGTTTAAGATAAGAGCAATTGTGGTTTTTTCAGAAGATTGCCTGTATTTATACTGTCAGGGGCATTGGTATTGTTTAGGGGTGAAAATGAAATTTTTTCATTGTCTGGGCAGATCCTAGTAGTTTATATTACGGGAACAATATATTTTTAAGGTATTTACTTTACACCATTTCAAAAATACAGAAAAAAGTTTCAAATTTCACAAAT
>CAIGRH010291071.1:0-15316 GCA_903798295.1 Fraxinus nigra | reverse complement strand
ATCTGGATTTTGAATTTTCAATCTTTTGTGTCAGTTGTCTTTGAATCCTGTGCTAGTCTCCTTCTTGTGGTGAAAAATAGGGTTTTGTTATGTTGTTTCGTTCTGGCCATTCTCCTATAGGTTAAATAGTAGGTTGAATTTGATTTCCATAAGACTTTGGATCAAACTAGGAAGTTGGACCGTTCATGCCCAAAAATGGCCCCAGCGCGCACTGGTATAACTACCGCGCACTCCTTTGAGCCAAATAGCTCTCAGGTTGGGAAAAATAAGGTACTCTATGTGTGTTCAAGTTTGCTTTGGTTCGTTCTTGAGCAACTTTCAATTTTTGGTTATAATTTTCTCTACAGCTATTCGATTGAGATGATTCAAAATGTGTTGGAAAGATAATTCAAATGGCTATAATTCTTTTTACAATTTTTCCAATTTGAACGTTTAATATCTGAAAAATGGATCTCAAATCGAGGCGAGAAATCCGGAGCATAACAATAACATCTTCGTCTGGAAATTGATTTGTGAAATTACGTCCACTATATTTCACTCATTTGACCTCCAACTGCATCCAAATGATCCTATATGATCTTCAATAATCGTTTTGTGGTCTGAATCAACTATTGGATTTGGTCCCCAAATTTTGGATTTCCATTGTTTTTGCACTTTTTTGTTCATTTCTTTCAAATCCATCAATTTGCATTGAGTTCAACTCAACAAACATAATTAACATAAAATTAAGTTATAACTTATCTAAATCAAAAAATACTCTAATTTAATGGCCTAAATAAGTGTACAAAATACACTTATGAGTCAGTAATATTGTTAAAATATGCTTTTTAAATTCATTGGAAATTAATTGCAATAGATTATATGAATATATTTTATTTTAGCTCAAGTACTCATGTTTGTTGATTAAAAGCTTGAATTTATAAATTCTCTAAACAAAACCAATCTAATTAAAGCCATGAAAATCTTAGAATTGTGTGCACTCAAAGCTTTCGATCAATACACAATGTTTTAATACTTGTGGCTATTTACCATAAAAGTATAAGATTAATCAAGGTCAAATGGTTACCATCGAATATGGTTGAATCGTTCCTTGACAAAAGGAGAAATGTACCCGAAAAATCCAAGTGTGACCAGTTCGTTCCTTTTTAAGTTGAATGACCAGTTTCGCTAACTATTCTTAACAATTAATTTAGTTTCAACGCATCTCTATAAGCTGTTCTAGCTTATGCATGATTGTGCAATGGGCGGATTACTTTTGCAAGCCAACTTTTGTTAGAATATGGAAGAACAAATCCACAGAGAAGTTCCATCCATACACATACCTGACCTGTGTTATGAACTGCCTTTTCTGGATCTTATACAGTATACCAGTGGTTCATCCTGACAGCACTCTTGTGATCACTATCAATAACATTGGCCTTACCATTTACACCATAAAGAGGACTAGGGTAAGCACTCTTTCTTGTATTAACCCACCTAAGACATGCATATTTAACACGGCAGTGGTCTAATTTTAAGACCACTGGTTAAGTCAAGCCCCTAAATTTTATTTCATAAATGAATTTCTGTTAGATAAAATATTGCAAAATATAACAATGTTTTATTATTTAAGAAATAACAGAACACGAAATGAAACTACAGAAATATATGAATAGCTAAAAAGAGAATAAATTTGCAAACCGCGACATGTGTATCATAAAGTGTCCTTAAAATAGATTTGTCCCCTCATCGTAGGTGATTGAGGTTTCGTTCGAACTTTTGTCTTCCAAGATATAAACG
Organism: Fraxinus nigra; assembly: GCA_903798295.1. NCBI lineage: Eukaryota > Viridiplantae > Streptophyta > Magnoliopsida > Lamiales > Oleaceae > Fraxinus > Fraxinus nigra. The sequence continues at coordinate 13,537 of CAIGRH010291071.1, read as the reverse complement.
GAAAACCTAGTAGAGTCTGAACACTACAGCTATTGCTCCGGCAAACTGATTATATTAGAACACCACCACCTAGGCTTCGACAAAAAATGCTAATATTTGCAGACTAGAGACTGAAAATTATATGCAGAGAACAAAGGAAAAATCGAGCTCTATTTATATGCTCCAAAATGAGTGACTAATGGCTCTATAATGAGTGATTTAAAAAGCCAGCAGTTATGAATGTTACAACAATTCACATTACCATTAACCTGACTAAATAACTTTACCATTACATTTCAGTTTTTGAGAGTTGATAAGTTAGTTTGGAAACAAATTAGATAATTTATAGGAAATAAAGGCAAAATATAGACCCTGTTAAAAGGGTCAGTTTTGATATGTTTGGTCTGATATGCACACGCCCACACACTAGTTCAAGGTCCGAAGTGTTGATTAGATATGTTATTTACACCCCCACGCGTAGATGTGAAGAGATCCTCTATGCTACACATTATTACACCCTTTCAAAGTTTTGCGATATATAAAGTAGCCTTTGCCTTAATAAACTTCCAATGTAGGATAAATTTAATTAGTTTTCCGTCCAACATATAAACATCTTCAGTTCATCAACTTTGAGCTTTAATTTCTTATTTATCTGATCATCATTTTTGACAAATAAATATATAATTTCGAAGTTCTCACGAAAGAGAACACAAATCAACTTTGATTTTCCAAAATGAACAAATGAGTCTCACTCAAAATAAATGCCAAATTTAGCACAAGAAGTCATTTTTCCAACAAACCCCCACATAAATGAAAATTGAGAGCGATACAAAAACGAGAGACATAAAGACTTGGTGATATAGTTCAACGATTGAAACCTGCATAGGATAGGTAGGTATTACCCATTGAACCTTCTCTTATGAAAGTGTATTTACTTTTCTAGCGACCAGCAAACATAATGTCTTTGAACTATTTTGCCTTTTATGTAAATGATGATATATTCCACACAGAATTCTTTCTAACACAATTCAGTTCCCATTGTTTGGCCATGAACATGTATCTAGGTTTGTTAGAGTTAATAAGAATTTAGCCCCACATAATTCCCTTAGAAGTAGCCCTACTTTTCTCTCACATAGGTTATTTCCTATTTCAAGTAATTCGCATTACTTTGCTCAATTCTCAATGCAAAATAATTATTAAAAGACTATTACTTATTCTTCATCTTTATCGGCATCACTGTTATATTATATGAATTAAGATAAGATAATATTCCCCACAGTGACTTGATTAAATCTTTACAATTTGGTTGTCCCTTTGAACCTAAATCTTGGAATCTCCAATTAACTAGGTTAGGTTTCTATTTTATTAACTTATTCGATAAAGGGCTTAAGTCTCATTGCTCTCTAAGAAGTTGCGTAGCCACTCAGCCTCTTCACCACATTTGTCTAGAGCTATAAATCCCATGATATAGCTACAACTCCATGATATAGCCGCTCAGGCTTTAATCATCTCAAAATTTCCTCTAGCTATAACCATCTATTTAGAGGATTTCCATGATATAGCTACACCTCCTAATATGAATACAAAGTCACTTGTAGACTTTGAGTCCTTTACATCAGATATTCAGTTAGCATTATTATATTATTCAATGACTGCTGGATATCTAGTATAGTGCAACCCATAGCTACAAGTATATCTTAAGTACCTTAATACTCTTATTATTCATTTCTAGTTGTGGCTCTTAGATTGCTTGTGTATCTATTCAGTTTACCAACTGTGTAAACTATACCTGGTCTTGTACAACTCATCAAGTATATGAAACTCTCGATAATTCTAAAGTATTCTACTTGAGAGATACACTCAACTTTATTTTTAGATATATGGTAACTTGATCTATCAGTGTTCTAGCCATGCCGGAATCATCTTTGTTAATTTTTTTAGTATTTTGTCTACATAATATGACTAGCGTAGAATAAGTCCTTATGATGTTCTTGAAATTTTAGTTTCAAATATTACATCAGCTAAACTCATATATTCATATCAAATCATGAATTCAGCATTTTTTAGTAGATTTGGTTATCTTACCATTGCTGCCAATAATAAGGATGTCTTCAATATAAAAATAAAATTACATAATCATTTTCGATGTCTTTCACATAAACACATTTGTCATACTCATTGATCTTATGTAGATTTTTTCTTCTAAATCTCCATTCAAAAAAGTAGTTTTAACATCCATTTGATATACTTCAAGATTTCGCATTGTTGTAATCACAAATATCATTCTAATAAATGTCATTCTCGTTACTGAAGAATGTGTATCAAAATAATTAAGGTCTTCTATTTGTTTGTAACCTTTTGGTTTTATACTTCTCGATAGTTCCACATACTTTCATTTTCCTTTTGAAAATACATGCCTATTAGTTCGCTTTTTGGAAGAAAATTCATAAACTCCCATGTATGATTTAGCAAAATGGAGTCTATTTTTCTTTTAATTGCCTCTGTCCATTGAGGTCATTCTGAAGAGTTCACAGCTTCCTGGAAACTTGGAGGTTGACTTTCCAGCATATAAGTCCAAATATTAGGACCATAAGACTTTTCCTCCTTTCTCTTTCGCTGCGTTTTGATTCAACCTCAAATTCCTCTTCTAGTCATTGATCTTGATTATTTTCAACTATAGTTGCATATGTTTGTTTAGAAGATTTTGCTTCCTCTTTGGATTTGTTCGAAAATACATGTTCAAAGAATGAATCATTTCTTGATTCTATAATCATGTTTTTGTATATGTCTTGGTTTTAAACTCTTGCAAAAGAAATTGATAAACATTATTATTATGTGCATAGCTAATGAATATGCAATCTATAGTTTTTGGGCATATCTTCACCTTCTTTAGTGTAAATATAGCAACTTTAGCAAGACACTCCCATATTTGTAAGTATTTATAAGAAAACTTTCTTCATTTCCATAATTGATAAGGCCTCTTTTCTTTTTTCTTTTTGTTTTAGGGCGCCTTATTTAAAAGGTAATTTGTCAAAAACACAGCTTTTCTTAACATTTTTGAAGTAACTCAAAACTTACTAATAGTGTATTCATCATTTCTTTTAAGACACGATTTTTTCGTTCAACAATATTATTTTATTAGGGTGAATAAGGTGTTGTAGTTTCATTAATGATTTCATGTTGTGTATAAAATTCAGCAAATGATACTTCATACTTATTACCTCGATCACTTTTCTACATCTTAATTTTCTTATTTAGTTGATTCTAAAGAAAAATTTATCTATAGTTTCATTCTTTCTTTTAAACAGATATACATAATAGTATTATATGACATCATCGACAAAATTAATAAAAAAAATTTGCCACCTCTTGTTTGTATAAATTTTAAATCACATATCACTGTGAATTAAATCAAGTGGTTATGTATTAGATTTAAATGATGCATTTTTCAAATTTGTCTTAACAAAAGTTTTGCACTTATATTTACAATCAATATGGAACATGGATATGCAATTCAAGTTAATTAATCTACACAAATTGTCACACAATTAACATGTTGTAGTCTACCATTCCACAAATTAGAAAACTGAAGCAAGTAAATAGAAGAATTAACTTTATTAATTTTTTGATTAACAACCACTATATTACCTTTAAACATCATATCTGAAACATAACCCTATCCAACAAAAATTCCACTCTTAGACAAAATAACTATGTGTGACTCAAATTCAATCCGAAAACCATGCTTCTTCAGTAGTGATCCATACAATAGGTTCATGCGGACTTTCGTCACATATATCACATTGTTAAGAGTAAGTTCTTTTCCAGAAGTCAACTTCATAACTATCTTTTTTTTTATCATTGATTTCAGAGGGTGCTGAATTTTCCATAAATAACTTTTACCTATTTCAATTGCTTCGAACGAAGTAAACAACTCTTTATCAGAGCACACATGCCTCATAGTAACGATATCAATCCACCACTCTTTTTAATTTGAACCCACCATATTCACTTAAAAAATAATGGCCACGAGAATCATCTGAGACACATCTTATGCCACGTAATTAACCATGTTTACTTCCTTCTTATTGTTTTTTGTTGACAATTCGTACTCCGAAGATTTATGACCTATTTTTCATAGTTAAAGCATTTTTCTTGAAACTTCTTATTAGAAATGTCACATTTCAATCCAAGTTTAGCCCCTTTGCCACCAGATGGCCTAGACTTGTTCATAAATGTATTAGAAATTTGACCATGCTCAATAACATTAGCTTTAGCTACAACAAGATTGAACCTCTTCTTTTTCGAACTTATGTTCTATTCTTCAATTCGAAAACTAACAATCAATTCTTCAATGTTCATTTCATTTTGCTTGTGTCTATGATAATTTTTGAAATATTGCCATATCGAAGGCATCTTCTCAATAATAGCAGCCAATTGTAAAGTTTCACTCAAAATCATACATTCAGAATGAATCTCATGTAGAATCACTTGGAGTTCATGTACTAGCCTGATCATAGTATTCAGTCCACCATCTTATAATCTATGAATTGGCCAACAATAAATTTCTTAACCCTACATCCTTAGCTTTATATTTTCCGTCAAAAGACTCCCACAACTCCTTAACAATTTTTCATCATACTATACGAATTTTATAGCTTATCAGCCAAGCTATTCATCACATAGTTACAGCACAAGAAATCAAAATGTTTCTAGGCATCATGTGCTCTAATAGCTTGGAAAACTCCTTCATACTCATTGAGTTTCGGAGTAGTCTAAGTCAAGAACCTCGTAAGATTCAAGATGAGCACATAAAAAACCATTTTATGTTTCTACCTTTTGAAATTCAAACGATTGAATTTCATTGATTTTTCCCTATGATTAACCTAAACAAACACTGTATGGCTAGTTCTCTGAGCCAATATTTAGGTCACAGAATGACTTGGCAATTTAGCAAGATTTTGGGTCAAAGTAGGACTTGGCACTTGAGCTATAGTTTGGCTTCCAGTAGCCACATCTATATTGGTTGATTCAATTGTCATTTCTAAAAATTCAAATCAATATTAGTTTCTTAACAGAAATTAAAATTGACCACCTCTTTATTAGTTTATCAAATCTGTTTTAAATTTATTAATTAAAATATTCTAAAATATAACAATATTTTATTGTATAAGAAATAAAAAAACAAGAAATAAAACTGTGGGATATATAAATAGCTAAAAAGGGTACAAATTTGCAAATTGAATTTGTCCCCTCACCGTAGGTACTTGAGGTTTCATTCAAGCTTCTGTCTACCACGATACAATGAAAAACCCATCATAGTTTGAGCAATTTAGCTGCTACTCTGACAAACTGAATTATACTAGTACACGACCACCAAGGCTTCGACAAAAAGTGTAAATATTTGCAAATAGAAGATGGGAAATTGTATGCAAAGAACAAAGGAAAAATTGAGCTCAATTCATAGGCTCCAAAATGAGTGACTAATGGCTCAATAATGAGTAACTTGAAAAGTCAATAGTTATAGTAAATTAACATTACCATTAACGTGACTAAATAGCTTCACCATTACATCTTAGTTTTTGGGAGTTGAAAAGTCAGTTTAGAAAAATAAAAAATAAAAAAGATAATTTATAGGAAATAAAGGCAAAACGTAAACCTTTCTAAAGGGCCAATCTTGATCCATTCTGCTTGACATTTGTGTATGCAGGTCGCACTCACATACAAGCTCAAGGTACGAAGTATTAATTCTGTTCGTGATTTACACCCTCTAAGCTCGTACGTGGAGAGAGGCTCGATGTTACACATGATTATACCCTTCTAAAGTGTAGCCATATATAAAATAGAATTTTTCTTGAAACATGTAAACCAAGCACAAGTTGGATGATTTTGAACATACATATACAAACCAATTATATCGAGCAATTCGGACTTGTTACTAAAAGCAATGGAGGAACATGTATCATTTAAGACTTCAGCAAATCCATATAGCTAATTGAAATGTTGAGAAATAACAAGGTATCCGATTAATTTCAAAACCCTAACAGTGCAGATATAACAAGTTACACGATTATTTTCAAAACCCTAACAGTGCAGAAATGAAAATGACATAAATTAAACTAAGAACACAATATTTGTTTCAACTTAATCCTCAGAGATTTGGTGACCACTTCTAACACCTAATACCTGTTAAGCATCCATTAAAATGAATAATGCACGTTTGCAATATAGTAGCCAAAATGGCAACCAAGATTACAAAATTGTTCACAAAGTACAAAGGTCAAGCCACTGAAAACCTATCTTTGAAAAGAATCTGTCAAAAATAAGTTACTATTCTCCATGAACCTCAAAATCACACAAGCACCCCTAATCTAAACATTACATCGAGGGGAACAACATTTCCTCAATTGATATCACCAAGAATCAACCAATATCAAACTAAGGGAATAGAAGATTTTGTATTTTGAATGAGATTTTTTAGAGAGGATGGAGAAGAACCTTAAATTGAAAGGGTCGTATTCTCTCAAAACCAAAAGCCAGATGAAGTGTAAATAAATGGACACCAAAAGCCAAATGAAGAGTTTTAACCCACGGATGAATTCAATAATTGCTTGAAGTTATGATCTACTCATTTTATTAATTGATTGTACATGTACATTAAGCAATTGGGTTGGGTTGCAATCTTTCCTATCTTTAGTATTCCCTTAGATGTAATATCTCTTAAAAAGTGATATGGAATATCAATATATTTTGTTCTATCATAAAACATGAGATTTTTACTTAAATGAATTGCACTTTAATGGATTGCACTTTGGTTATCACAAAACAGAATAGCATTTTTATTAGCAAAACCAAGTCCATATAGTAAACCACTCAACCAACTTCATTCTTTTACAGTATCAATGACAGAAATATATTCTACCTCTGTTGAAGACAGAACCACAACTTTTTGTAATTAAGATTTCCAGCTTATAACAGTACCATGCTGAGTATGAAATAAGATGAAGTTGAGTTCCTATTGTCTTTATCTCCAATAAAGTCGAAATCAATGTATCCTTTCATGGTTGCCGCCTTTTTAATTTTCTAAACACTATGCCTAGACCAGATGCACCTTATAGGTATTACAACAATCATTTTAAGGCGTCCCAATGCTCCTCCCAAGGTTACCCATTGATCTTCTAAGTACACTAATGCTATGTGCAAGATTAGGTCAAGTATATATCATCAAATACATCACAGATCCAAACACATTTTTATAAGGAATTTTAGACATTATGTCAAATTCTTCCTTAGTTTTAGGACAGCAATTAGATGAAAATTTAAAATGATTAGCAAGAGGTAAAGAAATAGGTTTACACTCAAATACGCCTGACTTTTCAAAATTTTATTTACGTAACCATCTTGATTAAAAAATAACAAATCATTACGGTTATCTCTTATAATCTGCGTACCAAGAATTTTCTTAGCAGGTGAAAAATCTTTCATTTCAAATTTAGATTTAAGCTTTTGTTTAATATCATCAATTTCAGATTTGTAATATCTTGATAGAAGCATATCATAACACAAAGTACTAAGTACAAAGAATTTTTTCCACTATCACCCTAATAGTGAAGACAGTATCATAATTGCTTCTTTGAAAACCAAGCTGCAAGACAAAAGAATCAAATATTTTGTACTATTGTCTTGAAGCTTTTCAAACTATACAAAGATTTTTTCACCAAAGACACAAATTTGTCAGTATTACCTTTTATCAAGCCTAAGGGTTGTTTCATATACATCTGCTCATCTAATTCACCATATAAGAAAAGTAGTTTTAACATCTAACTAATCATGTTCCCTACCTGAATTGAGTTCTAAAACAGTCTATTGGAAGTATATTTAACTACATGGAAAAAATCTCATTATAGTCGGCACCTTCTTTTAGTGTAAACACATGATCTACAAGCCTAGCTTTGTATCTTATACTATTCTTGCCCCTTTATCCTTATTTTATCTTATAGGTCCATTTAGCCCCCTATTTGACCCTCTTTAAATTAATTCTCTTTCATTCTCATTTTTAATCATATATTCATAAAATAAAATATTTTGCACTTTAACCCAATTTTTTTTTCTTAATTTGTAAGTACACATTATCCAAAAAATCACTATTCAAAATATTATTTTCTCAGTTTCTCTTTATAATGACCATCAGACAATGGTTTACAGTCGATTAGTTTATGGTTCTTAAGCCTTTTAACATATTCTCAAGTATTATTTTTAAGGAGAAGTCATTTCTTCGTCCATAGCAGCTAACCATTTTGCATAAACTTTACTCTTACTTACATCATCATAGGAGTTAGTTCATTTTCAACCTCTTTTTGATAAGTGAATAATGAGAAAAAGCCATCACTATCAAACTAGCACGAGGTCTAATATACTTTCTCTGCCTATCTTGTGTGAGTTGATACTTATCAAGGGCTAGCGTTGCAAGTTTAGATTGATCATGAGGATCAAGTTCCTAAATAATTTCAATATCATCTAAGGTTTCATCCCCAATTTGACCAAAATCCTCATTTCCAAGATGCGTGTCGTTTCCTTCTAAATGAGGTGTCTCCACATCAATTTGAACATCCTTTGCAGTTAAGTTTTTAATCTTTCCTTCTAAACATGCATAAGAGATTTATTAAAGATAACATCCCATCTTATTATGACTCTATACCCTCTTTCTTCTTTTTCCCACATGTACCCTCTAACGTTCTTTCCATAAATCAAGGAAACACATTTAAGTGATCTAGATTCTAATTTTTCTATGTTTTGATGAGCATATGCAACACAAAGAAGTATTTTTCAAATGAGAATACAACAGGTTTTTTAGTCCATTAGAGTCATATTCATTCTTTCAACTATGCCATTTTGTTGAGGTATATAGGTCACGGTTTTATGTCTCAATATATCGTGTTTTTTTACAGAAATTATTGAATTCATAATTACAAGATTTTAGACCATTATCTATCCTTAAAATTTCTATCTCGTCATCAATTTGTGCTTTCCAATCCCTAAAAACATTAAGCCCATGTTTGGCAACCATTATTTGAAAACTATTTTTTTATATACTTATTTTCAACCACATTCACACAATAAACGTAAATTTAAAAAAAAAATTCCCTACTTCTTAACCATACATTCTCCTAGAAATACTATTCAAAACTTTATTTTCCCAAATAGTGGTTGTCAAATAGGGGTTAAAAGTCTCATCATTAGTTTTTAATAGAAAAAAAAAATCCAAATTTTTCTTGAAAAACATAAATGATAAACCTGATTTTGTTTCGATTTATGAATTCTAGGCAAAAAAGACAACTTAACTTGTTTTCCAATCACAATGTTTACAAGAGGCAAGTTCACCAAGATTAATTTTTCAAAAACTCTTTGATTTTGTAAAAGACTTTAAGTTTTTCTTATCAATGTGATCGAGTCTATCATGCCAAGTTTAGTAAGAGTAAGTTTTTCATTTAAAATAGGTTCTGTCAAGCCTAACAAAGGTTTTGCTTCAAGGAAATAAAGACCATGTCTCTTTGGGTACTTATGATCACAGCCGCTCGCTATTTTTATATGTCCCCAATCATCTAACAATGTTTAAAGACACTAAGTTTGTCTCTAGATCAGGTATATATCTAGTTCATTTTAATAGTAAAACATTTTCATTTTCATTTTCAAGTGTCAATTTAATTGTTCATATTCTACTAACTGTACATATCATTTTATTTCCCATTATAACTTGTCCTCCACTAGTTTTTTCGAAATCAAGAAACCATTTCTTATTTGGACACATATGGAAAGAATAGGCCAAATTGATAAGTACATTTTACACACTTATTTTGGTGAGAGTCCGATGTAGAAGTACTACACTTGATTACCTATTGTGATTTCATGATTTGGACACTTTCGCATCAGCTCTTTNTAGTAAAACATTTTCATTTTCATTTTCAAGTGTCAATTTAATTGTTCATATTCTACTAACTGTACATATCATTTTATTTCCCATTATAACTTGTCCTCCACTAGTTTTTTCGAAATCAAGAAACCATTTCTTATTTGGACACATATGGAAAGAATAGGCCAAATTGATAAGTACATTTTACACACTTATTTTGGTGAGAGTCCGATGTAGAAGTACTACACTTGATTACCTATTGTGATTTCATGATTTGGACACTTTCGCATCAGCTCTTTGAATCTGTTCCATGCCTCGTGATAGCTCTCTCCATTTTTCTGTTGGAAAGTTTGAATTTACAATATGATTTTAGCTACTTTAGTTGGTGGGAAGAATTTGTGACAGAATTTTCTGATCAGCTTTTCCCATGTAGTAATGCTTCCATGAGGTTCGACGTCTAATCACTCCAATGCAACATCTCTTATTATATATGAAAATAATCGCAACTTAATAGTGTCTTCATTAACCTCTGAAGCATGGAAGTTCTGATAATTTCTGAAAAATCTAGAGATATGTGTGTCCGAATTTTCATGAGGTAGCCCGTAGAATTGGAGAGCGTTGCTCGTCAAATTCATCAACTCTACCTTTATCCGAAAATTATTTACCCTGGAATTTGGATACACAATACTAGCAAATCCAATTTGTTTATTTATCCTCGCTCATGCTGCTGATTTGGTGGCGCTTCTAATCTTGCAGCCACTTGTCCAATTGGCAGAATAGGAGTAGGAATATTTTGACAGTCAGATATTTGATGTTGTTGTTTTTGTTTGTGTTCATTGTGTCTTCGTCTAAAGGTATATTCTATTTTCGAGTCAAACGGTTCAAGATCGTTGTCTTGGGTATGGAACATACAACAAACTCTTCTTTTTTTGTAATAAAAGAAAATCAAATCAAATAACAGTTAAAATAAAATAAATTAAGACTAAAAGTAAATAGTCACGGGCAACGGTGCCAAAAACTTGTTGCGTTTTTTATATCGCAAGTGTATGATATCGTAACAAGTAGTATATTGGACATTTGAGTCTGGATATCGTAACAAGATCGTTGTCTTGGGTATGGAACATACAACAAACTCTTCTTTTTTTGTAACAAAAGAAAATCAAATCAAATAACAGTTAAAATAAAATAAAATAAGACTAAAAGTAAATAGTCACGGGCAATGGTGCCAAAAACTTGTTGCGTTTTTTATATCGCAAGTGTATGATATCGTAACAAGTAGTATATTGGACATTTAAGTCTGGATATCGTTCCCATGAAAACTATAATTTAGGATTTAATCTAATTTTTCTAACTCCTATTTGACAAAAGCAAGTAAATTATTATGATGCTTGTGATTATTTTTTCTAACTACTTTAACTAATTGAAAATATAAAAAGATTGTGAACAATGGATGATTGAAAATCCAAACATGTGATGAATATTAGGGCATAACAATCTCATCTATTGATCACCTTAATTCTTAATTCAAGGTTAATAACCTAATGTAGTGTTCGATTAAATTCTTCTATTGTATTCAATTTACCCCTCTCGAATTCTCATTGAGTTTATTTAATTATTTAATTTCATATCTCTATGTGAATCAACTTTAGTTAAACGAAACACTAGTTCTAAGAATTCATATTATGATTGCAATAATTAATACATGTATCTCTACACGTTATACTAATTTACTGGATTTTACTATATGGTCTAAATCTCAAACTCACCACTCGATTCATAAGAGACTCACATAATCATCAAATTATTGATCGGGTAATTTAATACATTAAACTCATAATAAAACAAACACATAAATAAATAAATCACAGAAATCTTGAATAGAAAAATAAAGAATTACAAGTCGACTACATTGTTTTCTCTAATATAAAAATTAGTTATTCATATTGTAAAAATAAAAACACGCAAAAGTGGAATGATATCACCAAAAATTGACGAAACATGAAATTTCTTGTGTCCGCCTTCTCTTTCTTTTTTTTTCTTCTCCTCTTTCTTTTTTCTCTTTCTTCTTTCTCTTTCTTCTTCTCTCTCCATTTTTTTTTTCTCTATTTCTCGTTTCTACTGGCAGTACTTTTCTTTTTCTTTCTCTCATCTTTCTTCTTCTTTTATTTTTCTCCTCTTTTTTCCTTCTTCTATTTCTGTCAGCACCTGTCTCAAACAAGTCCATTGAGACTCATTTAACTCCAACACATTTAATGTATTATTTATCTCCAAGGTTTCATATTTGGATTTTACCATTTTTCGTCACTTCTATATTTTTTTCTCCAATTCTTCGTTCAACATAAAGTTTTACCTACAAAATATAATATAACGAGACAATAAAATATCATGATTTAGGGTCTCAAATAAGTATAGAAACTACATGCAAAATTGTCTAGAACTGGTTCCTCGATTTCTTTGGAAAATGGGATATTTTCATCATAATCATCTAACTCGTATGACCTTGTTGTTGATCTTCATATTCTTCATATATCGGAGTATTGTATGAAGTAATGATTACATTCTTTATCTTGTGGCCTTCTTGTTAACTGTGATTCTTATCTTGTGGGGTAACCTCTTCCAAAAACCTCTCCCTAGTAGGCCTACTCATACATCGCCACTTGTGCTATCTCTCCAACGCACTATCACAAGTTTTTAACACTGACATGCTATTATTATTGTCTCGAAAAGCGTTGTTAACAAGATCCATGTTATTTTCTCCAGATCCATCTTGCATGATAACTTTTATATTCTCAATTTTCGTCTGCAATAAGCATTCTCCACTATTAGAACCTTTAAGCTCTTTGCCATATCTTGTATTTTTTTCACCGTAGACATTTTCTTCTACAAGTGGTAATATTGTGTGGGACACATGTCGGCTTGGGCTTCTATCGTAGCTTCTCTCATTGCCTTTATGGGTTAGTGTCACTATTCGCTAGATAGTCGTTCCACTCTCCAGTTTCTACTTGTGGTACTTTTATTCTTTCTAGTTTTTTCCTCGATCTAACTTATTTTCTCAGATTTTACAGATTTTGAGGCTTCCTTAGCTGCAACAGAATTTCGTGGTTTACTTCATTCAAAACTTCCACATATGGCGACAACTTGTTGATGGTAAAAGTCGAATCAACAAATGTTTTCACCTAACTATGATTTTCTCCTACTAAACTCTCTGGCTTCAAGGCTTAAACTTAGAGCAAGAGGGAAAGTATTTGAATTTCTTGGTTTCTCTTTGAAAGAAGGGGTATTTATATATTTTTTCCAAGTGTTGGGGTTTTTCAGTCAATTAGGAGTATGATAGATGGTGGCTCCTTATTGGTTAGCTCATAACCGATTCTGTTAAGAATATCACTTTTTTTTTTGTCCATGTGTATTTCTTATTAATAGCTTATAGTCAGCCTATGTTACAACCTATTTCTTTTTAGTCAAAGTCAAGAGTTGAATTGTCTAAGTGAAAGTCAAATATGGAGTTAAATGGGAATAAGTTAATTGCTTGGGACTTATTTTTGTAGTAGGAAAAGAAAAGGTTTTAAAATGGATTATTTTAGAAGTTGTGGACTTACTTATTTGGCATTGGAGAGTTGAGGGACTTCCTTTGCAATTGACCCTTTTACT
>CAIGRH010291004.1:1231-15110 GCA_903798295.1 Fraxinus nigra | reverse complement strand
TATGTTAGAATTTTCCAACATAACATTCTATTTATTGTTATAATCCTCAATGATACCAATTGGTCTCGAATTTTCTAAACCAAGTCAGATGGAAGAACACAAAACATGATCTTTTCTTAAAGATTAGAACTAATATTTTTTCCCGTCTTCAGTTATGTTATAACCGAAGCAAAAATTTCTAGTTAAAATACAGACCTTGTGCAATTGCAAAATCTGTAACTATAGCTTATTAGCTTCCACAATCATAACTTCACTATATCAATAACATTTTTGCATAAGACGAATTAGTTTCGATCAGATCAATGCCTATACAGAACAAGAAGATATGAACTGTAAACTGAGTTCTCGGTTTTGGCAGTTNAACCAAGTCAGATGGAAGAACACAAAACATGATCTTTTCTTAAAGATTAGAACTAATATTTTTTCCCGTCTTCAGTTATGTTATAACCGAAGCAAAAATTTCTAGTTAAAATACAGACCTTGTGCAATTGCAAAATCTGTAACTATAGCTTATTAGCTTCCACAATCATAACTTCACTATATCAATAACATTTTTGCATAAGACGAATTAGTTTCGATCAGATCAATGCCTATACAGAACAAGAAGATATGAACTGTAAACTGAGTTCTCGGTTTTGGCAGTTCCGCCAAATAGGCTCAGCTGCAGTCCTAGCCTTATGTTTTAGTTCTTCAATGCTACATGGACTCATCATCACTTCATGGCAACTGGCAGGCACTGGTACTATTTCTGGACTTATATTTACCAAGCATTTCAGCAACAGTCCTGCAACGACAATGATTCCCAGGCCGGATGACATCCCCATAAACAGCCATTTCAATAATGTCAAGCTCCTTGTCTGAAATGCTAACGAGAAAACTTGTCTTAAAATATTGCCCTAGCAAGAAAATAGAAACATCCCTGCAAGTAGTGCAGCAAGTTTCCAGTGTGATCTGGACTTTTTAAGCTTGCTTACTAAATAATGGAATGACTATCGTTCAGCAGACCCTTTAAGCTCCGGGTTTGGTATCATGTGATCCACCCAAATCCCCAATATAAAATCATAATAATAATAATAATAATAATAAGGAAAAGAACACAAACCCGTCCAGCAGCAAAAGGCAAAGAATGGGGGTAAGCTCTCGTCATTCATATGTAGGAGCTCAGAATAGCAAATCCTGTGTTAGGACTTTGAATTGGGACCAACTGAAATGATGAACATTTCTTTGCAGTATGTCCCTGAATACCACAAATCTGACAGTAACCTTGATAGGGACTTGGTGAAGGCCAATTACCACGAGATGGAGCACCATTGTTGGGGGTTCGTACATTGGTATTAGGCGATGAGCGCCAGCCTGTGTTGCCATTATTGGATGAAGAAAATGGGCGCCAATTGTTGTTGAAATTTTGGGGATTCGAGTTGTAGCTTGTCCTGTTCATTGGATTGGCAGTGACCAGAAAACTCACTTCAAATTTGGTTTTTGCTTGAAGAGATGCTTCAAAAGTTAACAGTTTCTCATGAAGCTCATCAAATGTAATGGGGCTGTCACGAGCTTGAACAGCACGAACAAGTTCTTTATAGTCGTCTCCTAGTCCATCCAAAATCTTCCCTGTAAGATCATCTTCATCCATTGGTGCTCCAAGTATAGCTAGTTCATGCGCACGGGCTTTAACCGATTGAAGAAAATCAGTAATGTTCAGAGTACATTTAGTGGAATTTTTGATAAGATTTGATGCGTCCTCGAGATGGTTTTGCATAGATGTTGGCAAGAATAACCCGTGCCTCTTGAGAAGCTTTGGCTCTAGCAACAAAAGGAATGATCGTAGGAGATAGAGATCTAATGAGAGCATTGAGAATCAGTTGATCTTGGCGAACCCACATGTTGTGAGCTGGATTCAGTGATGTAGTATCATTTATAGTCAGAGTCTTCGATGGACAAGGATTGGAGCCATCAATGTAACCAAGGAGATCATACCCGATAAAGAGTGTTTCGAACTGTAGTTCCCATGAAACATAATTGTTGGTGGTGAGTTTAAGAGGGGCTTGTGCTGAAATGTTGATGGTGATGACATGAAACTGATTGGCGTTGAGTGTTGTGGAATGAACTGGAGCAACTGGAGGAAGAGTATTGGTTGAAATACGTGTCTCGTTTGTCTAGGTCATAGTGACTGTTGTAAAAAAAAAAAAAAAGAGGAGGATTAATGAGAGACGGCGTTGCTCTGATACCATATGAACAGTGATGAAATGGGAGAAGAAAAATGCTCGCTTACTTCATTGATTTCAACAATATATATATACACATCAGATTACCAGACTTGCCTATGCCTAAGGAAGAAGTTATACTAACAACTTACCATTAAGAAGATCATAACCAAATAATTTCAAAAATTAAATTCAAATTACAGATAATACAAATACAGTTAATACTTAATAATCTCGCTTGGTATTACCAACCTGACAAAATTATCCAAATAGGAGATTGAAGTAGAGGTGTTAATACTTGTATGAATCTTGGCATGAAATAAGCCTAATTCGACTCGACTCTAAAGGCTGGTCAAACCATGGCCACAATTATTGTGGATGAGATACGCCTAAATCAAGTTTTCAACATGTAGAACCACTTAGTATTTAATAACCCGAAACACCTCTAAAATAACCGCAACCCATTGCAGGTTGTGCTTTACATGTGCCTGTGTCAATTTTATTGCAATTTCAATCCTTATCTACCCCATCCCACCCGTTACCCGAGTCCCTACCATCCCCTCCATTTACCATGAAACTTAACGCTAACACCCATTTTCAAGCAACCCAAGCCAAACATAGAGATCCCCGTTAAATTAATAAGCAATCATGAACAGGGTTGTCTCAGCTTCACCGGATCCTCACTCTTTAGAAGAATCAAAGCCCTCAGTCGTCTAAAGCATTAAACTAATCCAAACGAATGCATGTAAAGTAAATGTATGACAGGACAAAGAAAAGTGTCTTCAGTTTCCAAAGCATAACATTAGATCTCCATTGAAGCATAATATAATGGTAGATAAGTTTAAAACCAGTAAAATCCATAGCATACCAAGATGCCAGACACACAAGGTTTGTCTAAGAATCCACAGACCCTTACGCAGTCGCCAAACAAACTTGGAATAACGGGGTTGAAAATATAAAAGATAGTAAAACAGTACTACAAGATATATTTTGGGGGACATTTTAACAACAGTTTGCAGAACAAAAGCCAACTACTTGGGGCCAATGTCCTTGAGACCACATATCTGCTCTTCTCCCATTGCAGACATCACACTCACGACCAGGTCCTTCCCCTCAGCAAAACCGTCCTTGATCTGCACTCATTATAAGTTGATAAACAACCAATTATTATATGTCAAGTACAAATTGGCCGTCACAAAAAAGGTAAACATTGACAATACTGAAGGGGAAACAGAAAAGAGTCGGCACGTGCTTTTATTTTAAAGATGCAACTCACCACGAATCTCTTCCCATTTCAAATCAACAGTTAAATAGAAAGGTAGTCATTACATGAGAACTAAGGAGACAAAAAAATAAATAAGGTAAATCATTGAGTTTTCGTTGGCAGTCTTTCAGCCCCATGTGAAGGTTTTCCTAACAATCCGATCACTTTCACAGCACAACCAATGAAAATATTTTTTATATAGCAAAACAAAAATTACAGTAGACATATAAACTGCAATCTTGTTCCGTCCATGGCGCACATATATCACAAACAAAATACACTTTCCTTGAAATATGGGTCAAGAACAAGTTGGCAGACATTTCTTCTCTTTTTTCATGTAGGGTATAATAACAAGCAGGCCAATTTATACTATTGAGTTGATTCTGTAAATAAAGAATCTAAGAGAGGCAAATCCAGCAAAAAGGATGGATCCTTAAAGGGTACCTGGGTCAAAAGGCTGTCATCAGTTGGCAGCCTCAGATCATCCTTGGTGTTGCCATTTTCAGTCAGTAAACTCACCTGCCGTATATCAAGAACTAAGACAGTCATGTACACGTAAACATAACACTCGTAAGCATACGTTAAGAGACTAGACATACAAATCCATCCTCAGAAATATCAATAAGCTGGTAGTCAGTACGATTGACATGAGGAACCTGTATAATTAAAGAAAAGAAAGCAAAGAAAAAAGGTTGAGCATTGAAAAAAAAATGAAGAAGTAAAATGATTGAGATCGTTAAATACAAACATACATCGCAGTTATGGGAAGATGGGACAATATCTTCCAGCTTCTTAGCCGTGAAGATATCAATGGCGACAAAGTGGCATTTAGCATGACCATGCTTGCCAGTTTTCGATGTTGAAACTTCAACCACCTGTAAAAAAGAAACACTTACTTTAAACCAAAAAGGCAGAAATTCTTTTAAAAAAAGGAAGAAGAAGAAGAACCCAGACGACACGAAATGCTTGGTCAAAGGCCAAGTAAATTAAATTTTTCAAACCATAAATGGCCACTAAAAAAGCAGCTAGACAACAAAATGCTAGATTACCCAAACCACCGTACGATGAGTAGATATAACTTTTTTGGTTTATCCAAGAGAGTGAACGAAGGAAAAACGGTATTCTCATCTCGCTCTCAGTACGTGCCCACAGCTGCATTTGCTCCAGAATTCCAACTTAAAAGGTGCAAATACTCTACACTCGCATATAAAAGCACACCTTAACAACAACTCATTTTCTAGTAAAAACAACTGAAATCACAACAGATTAAATGCAATCTATTCACTCGTCCATCTCCCCAGCCAAATGCCCCTCTCATTGTCTTCTTACTGTCAGTTGCAAAGTATGATGCAACAACACGTGTTACTGTTTTTCATAAAATTTACCTAAAAATGAATGTAGGCAAATTCACTCTATCACTTAGTCACGGCTAATATCCATTTTTATCCATCAAAAACTGAATTTTGAAGATTTCTGACAACATATATGTGAAATGAACTTCTTAATAAGCCTAATATTTAAACCAATGTGATCAACCATATTTCATTATTCCTGTAAAAGAGCTTTTGAATGAACTAGCGTTTTGAAATTAGAATCAGAGAAGACCAAATTAAAAAAATTGAATTTATCCACGTATCTGATCCCACGCCTATATAAATCAAAAGAAATGTTTCCAACAAAAGACTATCCATATGATCATATCATTCCCCAAACCAAAGCCAAACGAGCCATTTACCCATGTGAAGAAGAAAAAAACAACAGCAACAACGCCAATATTAATATTATAGTTAGATCCAAGCCTATAGATCCAAAAAGAAAATAAAAATAGGAACCCTAAATCCTACATATCACAACCTAATCAACATATCCAGAAATCAACAAACAAATTATTCTGATGCTCTTAACACTAAAATCAAACCTCGTTTAAATACAATAGCATCAAGACTGTATTCTTAGAACTTTAAATATGGAACCACAAGACTGTATACATACCTTGCAAGGGCGGCCTTTGATGACGATGTAGCCATTCTTGCGGATGGTACCAGCTTGTTGTGGGTAGGTCTTGGAGGCTCCGGCATCTGCCTTTGACTCGAAATGGTGCTCCTCGTCCGACATTTTCGTCTCTCACAAAACCTTGTATTCTGCTTATTCAGCGCAATTATGTTGGGGGAATTATTGGGAGTATAAGACAAAGTAAGTTGAGCCGTGTGCATTAGAGATTGTACCTTGGAGTTTTTCTCTCAGTTCTTTATTTTTATTATTATTGTTTTATTTTATTTTTGTAAATATATCAGATATTATTTTTTATTTTTATTTTTGTCCAAAATATATCAGATATTAGGGTGTATATGAGCCACGTTATTTTGGAAGAATGTATTCTGAAATAATAGATTAATGGAGAATGTGTGGTTGAAAAAAAAAGAAAAATTATTGATACGATGAAAAACATTATTTAATTGAAAAATGTGCAATTAAAAATGAGTAGAAGAATGAAAATAAAAATTTTAATGTAAATCAAACATTGGCTAGACTAAAAAACTTTGTTGGGTCAATATGTCAATGTCGACTCTTGAATATGATGGGTCTCTACCATTTATCTATTATACATATAAAAAAGCGACGGGCCATATTCATAATTATTCTATGTTTGAGTCAAATTATTGTAGAATAAGAATGAAAAATATACCTGTTATTAGGACTCACACAAGAGATAGAAAATTTGAATTTAAATGTTGATGCGATGGATAACGGTTATATTTTTTATTTTAATGAGATAATAATGTAGATCAAACGGGGCTTAATAAGTTGATGAAGATTAAAATTATATTTTTAGTAGATTTTGATAAAAGTTGATGGAATGTGTGGTTGAAAAGTTGTGGGACCAATGAAATATGTGGTTACTATTGATTCTTTGACTTTGACTTAAATTAAATTTTGATTTTAATCAATACCAAACAAGGCCTACACAAGTTAAGAGACTAAGAAACAAGTTTAAGGACTCATTCTATTTGAGACATGCTTTCATTTGTACACTTTTCACTATTAGTTTATCGGCATGATTGTTTCTTTTGAACATGAGATAAGGTGTTGACATATGCATTAATAAAGTACTTAAAAGTTTTAGATGTCACGTCCAACAATTTAGTTAAAAATTGTTAGGATAATGCTGTTCCAAGTTTCCAACTGGATTTAAAAATAGGGACGGAGACAAGTGTTGCGTCGACAGTACCTATGTGGTTAATTTTTTTTAAAAACTGTCAAATAATGTTGCATTACGTGCTTATGTATGTTTGTTAGCATGTTTTAAATTATTAAGCTCACCTAGAAATAGCATGTTTGTCTTCACATTGAATTTTTCTGCTTGTACAAAAAAAAAAAATACAGAATATTGTCAAAAAATGGGACCCACGTATTTGTGTGTATTCTGTATGCTATTGTGTGTGTGTTTTTTCCCTATACGCATAGATTCTCTCCTTGCCATTACACTTCATTGGCATAAACTTGCTTTCAAGTAACTATCTGATTTCGATATATAAATTTATATCAGGAAATTTTATTATTTTAGAGAAAATATTAATTTATTAATAAACGATTGTTTTGAATTTAAAAAGTTTCTTTTCACTTGTATTATTCGTTTTAATCAAAATATGTGTAAAATAAATACATACATAAATAAAAAGACAATTAATATAGACTCAAATTATGCACATACATAAAAAAAAAAAAATTAATACATATAAATATACATATGATTAGCATGCTATTCCAAGACTAATGAACATGCCATAAACCATCGCAAACACAATCATCGCTACTCGCTACAAAATCACCATCGCAGCACCGCAACATCACGTCATGCCGTGCCACCATCCCGCCACATACATCTCAAATTGAAAAATAAGTAATCAATAATTAGAAGTAATATTTTGGGAATAAAAAAGAAGGTAGAATAAATTTGGAATTTCAGAACTAAAAAGAGTAAGAGTAACCCACATAATTTCCTCTATTATCTTATGCATTTTAACAAGATTATTAATTTATACTTTAGGAGATGACACAATAAAAGTTTGTGGTCACGCAATAGAAGTTTGTGGGACGCTTCGCTAAACCCAACAGATAGTTTTCTGAATTTTTTGTCGGACGATGTTTACAAAGATTTTGTTAATCTATTATGTCTCGAATTCATCAATGTAGACAAAAAAAGGTCACCTCAGAATAACCTAGTGCTACGATAAATCCATGGAGTCTTCATGCCACCTCTTCTCCCCAACAGCAGATTTTCTTAATTTCCTTAACCCAGTTTTTGCTACTGGTTTTTACGCATTTTCAGGATTTGCAAGTATGGGGGAGATTGATACCAAACCAATTGAATCCGTTCGAGTTGCAATCTCGTTGTTCGGTGAATCAAAAGATAGCCCTACGGCTAAGAAGAATGACGTGAGTATTGCATATATTTGTATCGAAATTTGAGATATCTAACTTTAGAGAAGTTAAGAACGATTACTCACTAAGGGTTGTATCCCAAACCATTGTATCTTGATTATTGATTCTATACAGGCCGTTTGACAAAACTTTTGAAAAGTTAAAAATTGCTTCCGACACTATGAAGTTGTTTTTGAACAACACGTGAATAATTTTCTAAAAATGTTTTATTTTATTAGAAGAGTTTTTAAAGAAAGTTAATATTTTATTTTATTAGAAGAGTTTTTAAAGAAAGTTAAATGTTTTATTTCATTAGAAGAATTTTTAAAGGAAATTAACTTAAAATAGTTGAGATAGATTTTAGGAAAGTCGTACCTTAACAATTAGCTATTGAAGTTGGAGTGTCAAGTATATATAAATCACACACTAAAAGTCCACATTTTTTATGTGGGATTCAAGTCTCATACATTACAATGGGAACCATGACAATCCACAACGTTCCACGATCTTGATGCCCACGTTGTCAAACTGGCTTTGCACTAGCTTACGATCGGTCTGGATGAACACTACTATGCTAGCGTCACTATTCGCACCGCTCTATTGCAACCGAGGGACATAGTGCCTACTCTAATACCATTGATATAGATTTTGGGAAAATCATACCTCAAAAGCTAGTTGTTGAAGATGGAGAGCCTTTGTCTATACAAATCACATAGCGAAAGCCCATACTTTTGTTATGAGATTCAAATCTCATACTTTGCAATGAAAATCATGATAGTAACTTTCTTATGAAACTCTTTAACAAGAAACATATATAAAAACAAAAGCAAAAATCATACCAAACAGGCTAATAACCAATTTGGAAGTTTACCCTTTTAACCATATGAGTTCATCAATATTTCTTACAGCATATTTTCCTCAATTGTTTTCTGCAGCAGGAATTAGAAAAGGAGAGAGAAGTGGAAAGCCTATTAAAAGAATTGGCTAGTGTAAAAGTTCAACTGGAGGCAAAGGATTTGGCCTATAAGCAGGCTCTTCTTAAGCTAGATCATTATCAGAAAACACAAGATGAACTTTCGACCTTGCTCAAGAATTCCGATTCTGTGAAGATCAAATACTTCGATGAATACAAAGAATCTAATACTCGTATAAATCAACTGGAATCGACCATTAAGGAGATATCAGATAAATTACTCGAGTTCAAGAATGTACAAAAGCAGCTTTCACATGTTACAAATGAGTATATGACTAGCCAAGGACAAATTCTAAACTCGGAAACACAACTTGATGCGCTCAGACGCACAAAGGTTGAGTCCACAATGCAAGTTGAGGCGATGGAAAATGCTTTACTAGAAGAGAAACTAAAAACCGAAGAACTTCAATGGAATATTTCAAAACTCAACGAAACTATTTTCCATTTGCAGCTGAAAGCTCACGAAGTTGAAGCAGAAGCACAACTAGAATGCACAGAAAAGCTATCTGCAATTGTGGATGATTTCGAAAAACAGCTTCTGGAAAAGTCGATACTCACTGATTTGTTACAGTTGGAACTCAAGCAAGCAAACGAGCTATACGGTTGTTCTCAGATGGTTGCTGCTGATGCCATTCATGAATTAAATGTGCTGAAAGAAGAAATGGAACAGCAACAAAGAAAGAATTTGGATCCTGCTACTTACATCACTTCACTTGAGACAGAGTTTGAACGATCAAAGATGGAACTTAAGAATGCGAACGAGGAGGTAGGCCGGTTGAACAGAGATGTAGAAAGTATGATGGCCGAGTTAGAGAAGATCAGAACTAAGATGGCTGCGAATAGAGAAAGAGATACAGAGGTGCAAGTCGAAATATCATTACTAAAATCTGAACATCATAAAGGGAAATCTAAACTCGCTGCGGTCGAGGCTGCTGAAGCAAGAGCTCAGAGTGAAAAATCAGCATTATATCATGCAGTTCAAGAGGTAGCATTAGAAGCTGAAGAAGCCAAAAAAGAGAATCGAGAGCTAAAAGAAATAATGAAATTAGCCAATGAGCATACGAAGAGTAAGGAACTTGTAGAGGGCGAGTTAAACGCAAAATACGAAGAAAAAGGTGGTGGAATGGAGGTTCACGTCACCATTTCAAGAAAAGAATACGAGGCCTTGATCAAGAAGGCTCAACATCTGGACCAAGTTGTTGAGCCGATACGTTCAAACGAGCTAGAGTTGAAGAACTTAAAGAAAGAGTTAGAAGCTGCGCTATTAAAAATTGGAGAGCTTAGGGCTAGAGCAGAACAAGCCATAAGCAGAGCTGAGGCAGCTGAGAAGGCAAAAGTAGAACTTGAAGAGCAGAAAAGGAGGTGGAAGGAACACCAGGAAAGAAGAAAGGCTGCTTTAGCCGAGTTGCGTGAAGAATCATACTCCAAAGATTACATTACTAGTTACAAGCATGATAATGTTATTGCAAATTACCAGCCTCTAGGTAAGCTTCTTAACATGAAATTCTAAGTTCAAATGTCACTTGGCCGAATCAAAATCTCTCTATTGGGTTCTGATAGCTCATGGTTTCGCTATTAACCTCTTTCAGTTTCTCTGTAATCTTCCATGTTTTTCAAGTGTAGGGTGTGTTTGAACTACATTATTTTGAAAAAAATGTATTTTGAAATAGTTGGTTGATGAAGAATGTGTAATTGAAAAATAATGAAAAGTTATTGATGTAAAGGAAAATATAATTTTTTTAAAGAATGTATAGTAGAAAATGAAAATGAAAATGTTAATATGTACCAAACAGGGACGTAATCTATTGAACAAATTATAAGTATACTTACAGGTGAAAATGGGAGTTTTGTTGAAAGATAGTGTCTTTTTTCTGTTATCCCATTGAATTTGAGATAATTACATTTCATATTGGCCAAATTGCTCGCTTTTCAAGAAGCTGCCCTTTATGACGAAAATAAAAATTTAATGTTTTTGCTTTTTTGACAAAAAAATTTGTATACAGATGACAGATACAACCCAAAGTTGAACTGATATTCTAAAAGGTTTGTATCCAATAGCTACGCACCCGAAGAAATATCAAACCAAAGAAATGAACAGTCGCTACTCTTTGCCACGAAATAGAGCAGTCAATGAAGGCAATAACATCTGAAAATTTCAGCTAAATCCCTACTTGAATTTCTGAGCAACAAAAAGTAAAGCAAACACAGCTACTCGAGCATTAAAGGACTTCCAAAATTGCCGCAAAAAGCTATTTTTTGTGGATGCAGGATTTCAAACTCAATTCTCAAAACTGCAAATAGCTCAATAGAAGAAGCCAAGCACTTTTCCACCAACATTCTTTCTCCTAGCCTCTTCATGGTCCATGATGCCAGCAGATGTGGTCAGCACAATGTATCCAAACTGAAAAGTAATACGACAATCAAAAAATTGAAAAAGATATACATTGAAGGGTAGAATATAAGAAAATTAGGCCATGTTTGATTTGGTAATTTTTCCATGGAACTTGGAAATGAAATTCCTTCTTCCACTCATGTTTGATTGGGAAATTTTTTTTGGCAATTCATTTTCCATCTTTTGCCTCGCACGGTTTCAATTGCATGGTTTTGAGGAAAATTAATTCCCAACAATTTGGTGAGATATGGTTTTCCAGGCTACTTTTTTTTTTTTTTTTTGGACAATGAAAACAAATTATATCCCCAATTGTAACAAATTATATCCCTTTAATGGACAATATCCATATAAAACAAAGTCAAACGAACACCAAAAGATCCAGATTTTCAATATTTTTCACGTGAAAAAATTATACTAATCAAACACAATTAACTGACAATTCTTAGGAAAACAATTCTGGGCAATTCAATTCCCTGAAATTCATTTTCTTTCCACTCTTACAATCAAACAGACCCTATAGTCAATTTTTAAGATGCTTAGGAATTAGCGGTCACTTGTGGTTGACTGCGATAACATTCTACACCTGGTGTGGCCGGACAAAGTTTTTTTAAAGTCTTAACCATCATACTGGGTACAGTTAGCTCGACCTACTGGGGGAAAGATGGATGGAATGTGGGTACAACCAGACAATAATTTCATTTCAGGGTAAAAAGATGTTAGAGCAAATTTGTCTCTATAGGAATGGTGCACGCAATTGAGGATCCATTTCCATACCCATTCGAGATGTGCTTGTTGGAGTTAACTGGATGTATATGTCAATACATGTATTTGAATGAGAGATAATAATTCCTTGAAAAAAATATTCCACGAAAAAAAGTTACCAAGTGCAGAACAGATATATAATTATATAGCAAGGTTCTGATAGCTCAATATTTACCAAGTGGTCATCTCCCGAACAGTAATCTTACACTCCTTTTTATACATTACCTGTCTAGAGGGAAGCAACCTTGCAGTCCATCCCTCAATTTCCTTGACACCAACATCAAAGCGAGGGCTGATGACACCACACTTGTTCAACCTTCCATTAAGTTCAACCACAATTTTACCAGATCGGTGATCATCAACATACTCAAACTCTCCAATGTATCCTACAGGCATCATTGAGAATTATGTGTATGGATAAAATCTCGCATTTGTGTAAATGGAGAATGTAATGCCACATAATGTTATATACCGTGCTTTTGCATCACCAGGAGAAACTTAATAATGACTTTGGAGGATGGTCGAATCATGACCTGACGCTTCCCTCGCTTCTCTGCATTGTACATGCTCTTAAGAGCATCATTCAAGACGCTAACTCTCACCATTTTTGCTTAAAGATCAGACTGCAACATAATTAAGAACAGTATTAGATATCATCATTCTGATTAAATTTAATTGAGAAAAAAATACTCAATGCTAGTGAAATCAAATATTGACAGAATAAAAACAGAGGCAATAATAATTAGCATAAGAATTACATCAGTTCGTCAGAAAGTAAGATAAAGCGAAATTGAACTAAGTTACTAATAATACAAAAGAAAAAAATTAAAAGCATGAATATTATTTATTATTTGATCCGGTAGGAATTATAGAAAACGAATTTTAATATGTTATTTTACATTTTAAACAACTACATACCCCAACTACGACTGTTTATGCTCAACAAATTTTTTTTTACAAGTGCAACAAGAAATAAAAAGAAAAAAGAAGAAGGCTCTATCAACATCACATAAAATCAAAAGGAAAGAAAAACTATATAAAATCTAATCCACGAGAAAGTTTCACTTCAACCGCCGTTACAATCATCTGATCCAAAACATATACATTAACAGATTTATATAAACAATGCCGATACGTGTATATTTACATATATAACATTCCGATACATATGAAAATTGTAGCTTACCAGAAAGCCTGCCGACGGAGAACTTGAAAAATAATGCGGCCACAGTGAACTAGGGTTTTCTCCAGGAGGCCTCGTGGACGAAATGCCGGTAAGAAGCGGATCTCTTATAGTAGGCGAAAGCGCGAAGGCTATTTCACGAATTTGCCCTTGCATAAGAGCAATTCAAACAAGACCTTGTTTGGTTGTACTTAAATTCTACTTTAAAAAGTTATTCATTTTGTTAAAATTGAAGCATGATCAAATATAATTCGGAAATTGTCAATCATCTTGACGGTCACAAATTCTACTTTTAACAAAATTGTTTGCATTGCCATTTTCCCATTTTCAATTCCATTGTGTTGATTTCATGTGATTTTTTATAACTTGGATGGTTTTAAGTTGAGCTTATGAGTTAAACTTGTTAACCGATGCCTATATGAATATTTGGCTCCATCTGGTAGGACAATTGACCCCACTATCACAATTGTAAATTCGTTGATGTCCATTTCAATCGAGATTTTCAACTTTTATGTTTATTCAAGTTCTCTGAGAAAGAACGATTTATCTACTCACTTATAAAATTTACCACCTCTATAGTTCATTCACAAGGTTCATTGCGTCTTCCTCTTGGATAGTAGGTAGTGTAATATGTATTATTATGATCGATTTAATATGTATTTTCCAGTTTTTTTTTTTTTTT
>CAIGRH010290988.1:0-23971 GCA_903798295.1 Fraxinus nigra | reverse complement strand
AAAATTCTGCATATTAAATGGAGCCTAAAATTTTCATTCTCACTCATCTACTCATTTTCAACCACACATTTTTCAATAAAATAATATTTTCCATCATATCAATAATTTTTTCTTCTTTTCCAACCTCACATTTTCCATCAATATACTATTTCAGAATACATTCTTCCAAAATAATGTGGTTCAAACACACCCTAAATAAAATAGAAATACAGGTCTACAGGCCAGCTTATATAACGTTGAGAAATTTTAGTAAAGACAATCAACTGAAAAAGTGACGGGAGGCCGGGGCTTGGGGTCATGTGACTCCCAACTTTTGGGTTAATTTTTTTTCTCAATTTTCGAAGCCTTTATGAAATGTCAAATGAAATCGAAATATTATATTCTTAATATCATTTTGAAATACTCATGGACTAATTTTCTATGTTGTTAATGGCACGTGAAACAGCCAACTGCAGCAAATGTTACGGCTTATCAAAGTAGGCTGTTCTAAACTAGTATTTCGAGAATTTCGATAACACACTAACTTTAAAAATTCTCCGATAATCGTAGCAAACCAAATCCACAAATCGCTTATGTTATCTCGAAGTTCGTTTCGAGAACTATATCATAAGCATATCAAATTGTTCAAACATATATTAAAAATAGTTAAAGATGCGTCAAACGTGCGTCTTAACTTGTGTTTTCTTTAAAAAAAATTAATTATTATTATTTTGACGATGCAAATTTCTCAATATAATTTACATTATTTTATTGAAAAAATTTGCATGGAATATGACATAAAAAAAATTCGAACTTTACATTCGAAAAAGTCATACCCCATCTCGAATGTAAAATTAAATATGGTATGATTTTTTTGAATGTAAATTTTTGAATGTAAAATTCCTCGGAACTTTTTCTTCAAATTTGACTGTGCCCCTAATTCAAAACGTCAGAAGGTTAATATAAAGAACAAATTACCCAAACTTCCCACGAGGTATGACATTTACAGAGATGGAAGGTTTTTTATTTGTTCGATTTACACTTTCATTTCAACTCTCTTTCCTCGCTCTATATTAGAGTTAGGGAAGCCATAGGAGAAAAGAATAAAAGCAACAAATAGTAAGATTGCAAAATTTAGTCTTCTGAAATATTATTATACCATATTTTTTTTGAACAAACGTACGTTGTAAGAGTTAAGGCATCCCAAAAACTTTGACAATAGACAGGTCTGCATGCTTCTCTGTTCTCAGGTTGGTACCAAGTGTGTTCTACTCCGGAAAATGTACATCAAAATTGATTATTACTATATTATGCTTTCTTCTTCTACTAATCTGTTTGTATATCTTCTTCTGTTGTTTGGGCTTATTTAGGTTCATGCTTTCAATGGCCGTCCTGTGAAGAATTTGACGAGATTGGCCAGCATGGTAGAGAGCAGCAATGATGAATATTCGGAATTCAATTTAGAATACCAGCAGCAGGTGGGGCGTTCTTATTTTGATGCATGAGCGTATATTACTTCTTGCCGATTGTATATTGTAACTTAATTTTGTTTTTGTTTTTGGCAGATCTTTATCCTTCAAACAAAGACAGCAAACTTTGGACATCCTAGCCACCCATATACTAGTTTCAGGACATTCTGACCTTGTGCAAGACTGTGCTTAAAAGTACAATTTATGTTATGTCTGTGACTCAAATTTTATGTGATTTGGGAGTTTTATTCTTGGAGGAAGCTTAGATAATGTTGGTTTAAAAGTCCGGTTTCATAAGGAATCAAATTTCATTGTGAATTGGAAGTTTTATTGGGATAAGAACTTTGTGATGGATGAAAAAATGTTTTGAAAACATTAGGATGGAGCTGGGACGAGGCGTTGGAATGACAAAGAATGAACAATGGCTGGGCGCTGCCCCTCGCGCCAAGGTGCCACTTGGACGGAAAAAGAAGTCCTTGTTGATTTATGACTCTATTTTTTGTGTTCTACTTCATTTATAACTTTTAGATTTGGCTCCTATATATACTCCACGAGGTGGAGGCTCTTTATGGACTCAAGATAACAATTAGATCATCGTTGTATACATTAGAAATTTGAAAGAATTGTTTAAATTTAGATTGAGAGAATCAAATCTTGTAAAGACAATTTTAGTTTCTTGGTATAATAAATTCTTCTCTTCTTTCACAAAAATCTTGTTTTCTTTGACAAAATTTGTAACAAGTGGTATCAAAATTGAAGGTATTTTTGGCGGGTTCTTGGAAGGTACAAATTGGTCATGGAAGCGCAATTTGAATAAGGTTGATTGTTTCAAGGATTTTAAGTATGGAATTTGAGATTTTGCTTTTGGATTGCAACAATAGATTCTATTTGTGGTAGATCAAGATGCAAGCAGTTCTTATTCAACTGGATATTGATGATGCTTTATTAGAGATAAATAGAATGTCCACAACAATTACTGCAAAGGAAAAGTAACACAAGGATCGGAAAGCCCTATCACATATACATCTTTCTCTTTCTAATCAAATTCTTAAGGACGTGATAAAGGAAAAAAATGCTGATGGGTTGTGGTTAAAATTGGAGTAGCTTTGTATGACAAATATTTTGACAAGTAAGTTATACTTGAAGTATCACTTGTATTCTCATCGCTTGACGGAAGATAGATCTTTGGAAGATCATCTATCGGTGTTCAAGGAAATCATCCCTGATTTAGAGACCATGGAGGTCCAATATGACAAAGATGATTTATGGCTGATATTGTTATGTTCGATGCTACTTTCATATGCAACTTTTAGAGATACCATTCTCTATAGTTGGGATACGCACTTCATTCAAATGAGAAGATGAAGCATTTCGTCGTCGAATTTGAGGCCCATTCTAAGGATCTTGTTATTCGTGAGAGTGAGACAGAGGTCATGTAAGGGACATAGTCAAAGATGACAGTAGTGATAAAATCTGTTGGTACTACAACAACAAATGGCATATGAAGATGGATTGCAATGAGTGGCGGAAAATGTTTGCTACTACAGATTAGAAAGAATAACTAGAAAATCCATGTAATGTCGATCTTGCAGAAGAAGACATTGATGGAGATCTTTTGACGATTATTGAAAGTGGCTCCAAACTTGACTATGATTGAATTCTTGATTCGGTTTGCACTTTTCATATGTGTTCAAATCGGGATTGATTTTTTTTCATATGAAACAGTTACAAGAGGTTCCGTAATGATGTAAAATAATGAGCCTTGTAAAATAGTTGGGATTAGTAATATCAAAGTCAAGATGTTTGATGGGAATGTTAGAACACTTGGTTAGGTTCAACATGTTTCAGGTATAAATAGAAATTTAATATCTTTGAGTACTCTTGATTCAAAATGGTACTTGTATATTGATGGAGATGGAGTTCTGAAGTTAGCAAGGGTGCTCGGATTGTGTTAAGAGGGGCGGAAAAAGTTCCAATTATATGTGTTAGAAGGTTCGAAGAACACTATGGTTGTGATTGGGTTATTCGTGGTGATTTGAGCAATGCTATTGAGGAATCTTCCTGTAGCTCAGGTGAAGTTGGTTATGATCTTGTTGATCATGTTGCTTGTGGTGATTCGAGCATGTTTGATAACTCAAGTGAAGTTCGAAATGCTTGTGGCGATTTGAGCACTTTTGGTGACTCGACTGGAGCTGGTAATGAACGAGATGATTCAACAAGTTTGGTGAGCAAGTTAGTTCTGCTAGTAATCAGGGTTTGAATTGAGATCACAGTAGCTGAATATACTCGAAAGAGGCATGGTGTAAGAGTTGAAGACCAACTTGAATAGTGAAGACTTAATTCCTTGCTATGGAATTTGTGTCAATGTGAAGTTTGTTATGTTTGTAACTCTAATTCCATGTAATTTGAAAGTTTGATTCATGAAGGAAGCTTAAATAATGTTGGTTTAGAAATTCGGTTTGGTAAGTGATCAAATTTCATCATGGATTGAAAGTTTAATTGGAATAAGGATTTTGAGGTGGATGAAAAAGTGTTTTGGAAGCATTAGGACGAAGTCAAGAGACGAGAAAGCAAATAACGAACAAGGGCTGGGCATCGCTGCGCCAAGCAAGAAATAAGGTCGGCACTGTGGTGCTAGGTCGCTTCAAGGCGCCAAGTGTGTGGCCAGCCGCGCCACTTGGACAAGAAAAAAGAGTCTTGTTGATTGCTGACGCGATTTTTTGTGTTCTATTTCTTCCATAACTCCAAGATTTGTCTTCTATATATACTCCACGAGGTGTAAATTTTTAATAGACTCAATATAACAATTAGATCATTTTTTAAAGACGATTTTAGTTTCATGGTATAATAAATTATCTTCTTCCACAAAAATCTTGTTTTCTTTGTGATCCATTTTTTTTCGTAATGCTCATATTATTCTGATCTTTAATTATTTGATCGGATTCGTAACAATTTTTGTGAGATTCGTCCATAGAGGGTGATTCAGAGCTTAATAACAAGCCGAAGGGTGGTGTCAAAACTTGAGTTATATAAAGTAGTTTTTATTCTTCTTATTTTCTTACGTGGGATTTACACTTTCTAAATTTCCCACTAATTTTTATTTTCAATTTATTTCAACTTCAAGTGACATTTTTTGGCCATAATTTCTCATTCACCTGAAATAGATTTTGAGAAAATAAATATACTACGTTGATCTATTTGCGGAGTAGAACATATTTGATCAAATAAATCTTTTGTCTAACTATCGGGATCCACTCAAATAATTGGTCAAAAACTGGTCAAACCAACTTTAAAACCAGTTTTCTGCAACACATGCACCTACAAATTTAAGTTCTAACAATATTTTTTGTGTTGCACTTGTTGAAATTGGGTTTTTGGACGTTACACTTGTTTTTTAGTGACGATACTCAAGGACCAAATATTGAAGCGTTAGATAATGAAATTGGGAAAAAGATCACAGTGAAACTTGTATGATGTGACATTTGTTTATCTGTGAATGCATTTTCATTAATTTTAGGTCATTTTTTTCATCTAACAACTTCATTTTGGTGTCCAATTTCAATCTAGTTGATGAACCCGGGTAATTTGGCTGTTACGAATATTTTTAGATACAAGATTCCCATTAGGATTTCTGTCTTCAAATTCTAATTTTAGGTATGTTCATGTTCATTTATGGAAATTGTGCACATACTTAGATTTTGATAAAAATATGAACTTTTACAAAGAACATTTATACCCTCTAAAGATGGAAATTGCTCTCTGGTCACACTTCGGTTGAAAAACAAACCATTATGGCTGAACAATTGAAAATTGCTATACAAATTCAACAATTTTAATTTTTAAACATACTTTCATGACAATAAACCATATGGAATGTATTGAGATGAACTTTTCTATTGACTAATTCTAGTTAAACCTTTATTTCTATAATACTGTTCACACCTTCAATACACGGCGATTGAGCTGAAGCCAACTGAAATATGAAAAAACAAGAACAAATGGACCCTTTCCACCTGCCGGCTTCAAGCAAGTTTAATCAAATTTATCAGTGTCTTTTCTGTTAGTCTTTTTAGTACACAATCCTTTCTCATTATCTATCACTGAAAATTCAGCCAACTGGCATTAATTTGAAACAGTTTTCGAGCTCTTTAAAGAACCATTTAATTGGAATTCAGATCATAAACATGATGGATCGAGTTCGTTTGTGGGTAGTTTTTATGGCGTTTTTCGTTCTGTTGTCTGTGACAATTGCAGAAATAGTACAAGTGAGAGATGCATTAGTCCAGTTTATGGAAAAACTTGCTCCTGGAAATAATCCAGGAGAAGAAAACTGGGGTTGGAATATGAGTTCTGATCCTTGTATTGATGCCTGGAAAGGGATTTCTTGTGATATAAATATGCAATTTGTTAAGAAAATAGTACTTGATAAGCTAAATTTCACTGGTGTTCTTGATGCTGCCTCTGTCTGTTCAGCGAAGAACCTTGCAGTTCTGAGCCTGAACAACAATAGCGTTTCAGGGATTTTGCCGGATGAGGTATCAAATTGCACGCGTTTGACACATTTGTATCTACATGGAAATAATTTATCTGGAAATCTCCCTGGATCACTGTCAAGGTTAAGTAATTTGAAGAGACTTGATGTATCAGACAATGGCTTCTACGGAGGGATACCAGATATTTCAAGAGTCTCGGGATTGCTGACCTTTCTTGCTCAAAACAATCAGTTTGATGGAGTTATACCAAAGTTTGAGTTCTCGAATCTTGAAGAATTCAACGTCTCTAACAACAATCTCAGTGGGAGTATTCCTGATGTTGAGGGTCATTTCAATGCAAGCAGCTTTTTAGGCAATCCGGAATTATGTGGAAAGCCACTGCCTAATAATTGTCCTCCTCCGCCTCCGGCTGAAAAGAAAGGTTGGTCGAGCAAGATGTATCTTATGTATCTCGGATATGCTCTAATCGCCCTAATTCTTTTGAGTCTTGTTGCCCTCAAAGTGATATGGAGAAACAAGCATAAAGATAAGAAAGAGATTGTAAATAGGGAAGATGCCACGAATTACAAGATTAATAGCAGCACGTCTAGTGAGTCGAAAAGAGGAAACATATCCGAGTACTCGATAACATCAGTCGAAAGTGGAATGGGTTCGTCATCACTTGTAGTTCTCTCGAGTCCGGTGGTCTGTGGGCTGAAATTCAAGGATTTGCTTCAATCTCCGGCTGAATTGATCAGGAGAGGACGACACGGAAGCCTATACAAGGTCACACTTAACAGTGGAGTGACTCTCGCTGTGAAAAGAATCCGGGATTGGGACATTTCGAGAGACGATTTCAAGAAGAGGGTGCATAGAATAGACCAAGTGAAGCATTCAAATGTGATGCCTGTTATTGCTTATTACTGTTCCAGCCAAGAACAGCTCGTTGTTTATGAATTCCAGCATAATGGCAGTCTCTTCAGGCTTCTTCATGGTAAGTTTTTCCTTTTTATCATAGTAGTCAAAGAAATATTCGTATTTGCATTCTATTAATTGGATATAGCATTGAGCTCACTTGAAATCTTAGCATAAATTTTGACACTTCTCCTTGGGGGCATAGAAGACTAAGCAAATGTCTAGCTCAGTGGAGCCTAAATATACCGTGCACTTATCCCCATCGACCGCTGAAATAAGAAAAGATCATATCTTAATAAATTGATGGTAATTTCAGGATCACAAAATGGGCAGTTATTTGACTGGGGAAGCAGATTAAGTGTTGCAGCCAGAATTGCAAAGGCATTGGCTTTCATGCATGAGGAACTTCAAAGAGATGGAATTGCTCATGGGAACCTAAAATCCTCGAACATTTTGCTGAACAACGGAATGGAGCCCTGCATAAGTGAGTATGGTCTATCAGTGGTTAACAATCAAGATTCATCAGTTCTTGCTCCCGATGACAGCTTCCAAGATAACACGTTACCCGTTAACAATGCGTCCAACGTGTTTAAGGCCGATGTTTATGGGTTTGGTATCGTACTCCTCGAGCTGCTGACTGGGAAGCTCGTCCAGAATAATGGATACGAATTAGGGCAGTGGGTGAATTCTGCTATACGAGAAGAGTGGACAGTCGAAGTTTTCGATAAGACATTGGTTTTGGAGGGTGCAAGTGAAGAGAAGATGGTGAACCTATTGCAAGTAGCTCTAAAGTGTACAAGTTCAGCACCAGAAGAAAGGCCAAGCATAAGGGAAGTTGCAGAAATCATAAACTCTATTAAGGAATATGAAGAGAAATCTTTCAGTTCTGAGGCCTGATATGAATTCTGATCAGGCATAAAGTTCATACAATAAATAAATAAATATATTTCCGTGGCAACTTCAGGTCTTGCCGTATCCTATTTATCAAAATTAAATAATGCGTGTATCCTTTGTTGATACTTGATGAGGGTAGTTTGACACTAACAATTTCAATTTTAAGATGAAGCTGTCCAAAATGTTGTTAGAATAGATAAAGATCCTAAATTTGAGTTTTGTCTCCATCCTTCTGTTAAACTCGTACACGGCTCGAATCTCACTATTTAAATAAATTAACCCGTCTCAAGTTTATCTGCTTACCTTTTTTAAATGAAATGATTCAAAAGAAAATCATACTTCATAGCAATAAAACATTATTTTACACCATCTAATTCGTTGCCTCGAATCAAGACAACTTACATTAAGCATTACTGCAAAAGTCATTTATGGCATGTTAGATTAGACATGATTTACGAAGAGATGTGTATGAACAAAATTTTATCCGTTGAAATTAGTCCCTTCAACCCATATCACCCAAGAGTCATAATTATTCGGTATTGTGCACTAATACAAGTTTCTTAAATTAGTTTAATATATATTATCTTCTTATTAAAAAAACCAGACGTACTAAGCATGTCATTAGTATTCGACACGAAAATAAATCATTAAATTAGTTTAATATGCTTTGTTCTTATTAAATAACTCAGTCATACCAAATATGTCATTAAAAATGTAGAAATGATTAAATAAATAAACCTAAACTATTGTTTACAAATTCCTCGATTAATGGAATCATCAAGGGCGGCGTTTTGGACAAATTTCACTAACTCTTTCACTGGTGACAACAGTGATGCAAAGTTGAAAGGATCTCATTTGTCCAATTCACCAATTATTGTTTAACCAAAAAGAGAGAGAGAGAGAAAAAAAGAAGACAAAATTAAACATTTCTTTTCACTCTCCCTTTAATTATGTCAAAAAATTCGATCGTCTTGTACTCCTAAAAGCATTAGCAAGTGAAAGCTAATCCCATAATCAAGTTATAGCGAATCATTATAAATCTTATCTTCAACACATGCTTCATGTACAAATCGATTTTTTACATGGGAAGACTTGACAATTTTTGCTTGTTATCAAAAGACTTAACCATTGTAATACCTTCAACTGCATCATATATATACTCTTGTCAAAATGTGCACATAATCAACTTATCTTGATATTCATCTGCTATATGGTTTGTTCATTCTCCTTTCTACTTTTATTTGATATGAGAAACTATTAACAATCCCACCTCAAAACAAGTTATCTTTGCTTAATATAATGGACCATTTATTTATTAACCAGAAGAATTTTCCTATTAATCTATGACTGCATCTGTACAAGCTCAGAATTTATTTGCAATTAAATTATCAAAGCAAACACTACTCAAAATTATTTTTTTTAAAAAAAACCAAGGATGTAGATGTAGATGTAGCATCAAGATCAAGTTGAACCGTGGTAACAAAGGTTGTAACCAGATATGAGAGAGCTTATGGCAAAAGCAATAAAAGCCAGGAAGGACATCGCTATAGATGCACTGGCCATCAATGTGAAATCATCTTTACCCCAGTTAGATGTCCAGTCGTCCACCCTCGTAGCTGCTGAAGAAGATGCTGACATAAGCAAATAAGCCAGAATCTGTTTGACACAAAAGCACAAAAAAATCCTTTCAGAAAAGCATCAAAAAACAAGCTAATTCAGTGCTTGTGTAATGAGGCCTTTTGGTCAAGTCCAGAGTGCCATTATGTACCCAACAAAGGAAGAAGCACTCACTCCTTGGTCCTCACCCTTTCTAGACTGACCCAATGGGGATGAGTTGTGGGGGTGGGGGTGTCATTGTTTAAGAAATATAGCTCCAGGACCTAGGAGCATATGTATCAATTACTATCATACCTACAGAAATTTGAAGCTCCGAAAAAAATATAATGACCATATCCTCATGAATTCATGAGCTTGACACTACGCGTCAAAGATTTCTTGTGCGGAGAAAATACAATCTGATGCTTGATCACATCAGCTAAAAGAACAAGAAAAGAAGAAACGAAAAAGAAAGAAAAACTACATGCCTGATCCATTGAGAAATCAAAATGGTATCGTAGCTGGTGAGAGATTACATTTTTTCCCGTGACCAAATGATAGGCTAGATCACATGCTTGAAGTCCAGAATATACAAAACCAATAACATTCATGGTTAAAGAATACCTGTGTAACAAAAAAATTACATCAACTGTTTTGAAGAATTGATCCAAAGAAAAAGAAAATAACAAGGACATTAACTAACTTTCATTACAAATCCTGGTCACATAATATTCTAGTATCACAGATCATAAAAACAGCGACACATATTTGCATAGAACAATTAGATTTAGCATGTGTCTCTATAATTTTGAAACCAGGACTATGGAAATAATGAATAAATAATCCCCTGCCATGTAACCTTAGCTTGTTTACATGCTTTGCACCTAGATAACAACAAAAGCACACTTAAACTGCGCCAAGTTCTTTAGCATTCACTTAAATGCTAGTGACACGTTCCCCAAATTTTCTGTATGGGTCTCACAGGATCAGATATGCAAGATTTTTTGAGGAAAAATATTTCCCGTTAAGTGGCTACTAGAAAAGCATCTTGAAGATGTGTACTGTTGATGTTGATAACTTTGAAAATGAGAAGCACATGTTGCTTGCTTGGTAGATCTTTGCTTGTGTGTGTGTACATATATTTACTGTTAAAGATTGTAAGGAAGAACTCAACAGACAGATGTACATTTACAAATATTCGATTAAATTTCTTCAGCGTGCATATTGAATAATTATCAGAGATTCTGTTCTAACTGTAAAGGACACGCATGATTTATTCAAGATACCATACTTCAAATAATAGAAAAGGAAACGATATGGTAAACATACTTTTGATAATAGCATGTACATACCAAAAAATTTACAGCATTTAGCTAACTTATTATTTTACTTTTAAAAAACATTTATATTCAAATAATCAATTAAATTATTGTCAAAAAATAATCAATTAAAATTGCTGCAGGCGTGAATGTTGCCAACTAATAGCCAAAAACAAAAGAAGCAGATTGTGTTTTGTGATCTCCTTCCAGTCAATTGTTCCTTTAATTTTCTTTTATATATTCCAACCTAGCTTGAAGAGAAACTTCATCGGACATATTCATGGTCTTACACAATCCTTTTCAACCAAATGGGAAGAAAATAATCCCAATATTGCTCCTAGAGACAGATTAAACAAACCATAAGCAAAAAAACAGACGTCAGACCAACAATAAAAGCATAAATGGAGCATGCCTAGAGAAGCAATAAACCTTGACACTGAAATTATTACATGTGAAAAGCTCAAAATCAATTTAGGATTCAATCAAAATAATTTCTTCCTTCATTGTTTTTCACGTAATTGGCAATCATATTGAGGAATATTCGCAAAAAAGGATTTTCCGAGTAACTAAAAATTCAACTGGTCATTATTTGATAATGCATTTATACTATCAACTTTCCAACCTCTATCCCAAGAATCATGAAATAAAGAACATCTGATGCTAACCAAGAGAAGTTTTCAATATGATCATGTGTGCACTCACGCACACTACACTCAAAACTCGAAGGGAGGGACAGAAGTTGAACACAATAATAAAAAAGAGAATGGCCACCATCAGTCGATGAAACAAATCGACTTCAATTTGTTTCCATCAATAAATTGAAAAATAAAAATAAAAAATGTTTCCGTATCTAGGTAACCACCATGCATTGGTGATTTGTCAATTATGGGGGCAAAAAAATGCTTTTGTTGCCCTTATAATTTCAGAGATATAAGGGACAGATTTGCCAACAGAACTAAAATAACTAAAGCAAAAATATATATTCCCAACAATTTATCGATGGATTTGCCAACAGAACTCCGTCATAGTTAAACTTACACATAAAACTTGTCTGTGGTCAGAAAAACTGAAGACAACACAAATCTGTTGGTAGATGAAATTAACGACAGATGTTTATTAATTAACAAAACATTTCGTACGTCAAATAACAGCTCTTCCCCTCCATAAAAACACTGAAATTGGCAGCTACGGACTCCCTTACACGACAGAGATGCTTACTATAATGCTATATAGCACCGGTGGTGCTCTAGGTGGCCATATTTGATATGTACAATTAGATGGATGTTTTGACTTTGCATTTAATTAAACTTATGAGGCGCTAAACACCAATTATGCTAAATAGCATTACTTTTACCAATATCACAAAAGCTCACAGAAATAAACTTTGACCACCTCCACCATACAACATATCAAGTTCAAAATTCATATAAATCAAATGAACAAGTAATTTCTTCTATTACACTAAGCAAATATTCATTCAGCGTATCCATGTCAAATTTTCAGCATAATTTGCAAGCCTTCACATAAATCAGCAAGGGCAATAACTTGAATAGTAATCAGCAAACTGATACCAACTAGTTCATCTATAAAATGTACAAGCTCCATCTAAATAAAAAGAAAAAAGAAAAAAGAAAAAAGAAAAGAAAGAACCCAATTATTGTGGATTCATAAGAAACTCGGCTACACTATATCTGCATATGCATTCATAAGCAATTTCTTGCGTAAAGGTGAGATTTTTACCTGTACTCTTTGTAGCGATCAAAGGAATCACCACTCCACCCTTTAGTTTTATCAGCTGCCATAACTGAAAACGAGATCAAACACACTATCACTTCAAATGCTCTAAACCCCAAAGCCGCCCTATTCAAATTCACCTCCCTTCTCGACCTCCTCCATGTTGATCCCACCGCCCTTGGCTGCCTCTCTCTGCCCACCTCCTCCGCACGAGAGCCATTACCCTCCTCCTGCCCACCAATATCACCCCCCACTGGCCCCACCTTAGTCACACCCGTCGCCGACTCCTCCTTCACCGACCTGTTATAAACAACCACCGGAGACATCCACAGCCCACTCTTCGCCTGAAAATCAAGATCCTCGGACTGCAGCAGATACGGCCGCTGACCCTTCCCACTGGCAACCACAGGCATAGATGACAAATCAAGATTCTCCGACGTGTATTTCTCAGAATGGGGCCGTGGCTTCCATTCCTTGCCCCCAGAAACCGGAGACTCCGCCTTTAAATTAGGATTTCGCGGCGATGGAACAGCATAGTATTTATCCATAGCTTCAGATGCTTTGTTATTCTTTCTACTAAAAGTGACATTGACATTTTCTGTTTGATGATATGGATCATCGGAGCGGAGGGGTGATTCAGAACGGAGTGGGGAGTGGAAAGAGTCCACCTGACTTGTATTTGACTCAGTGTCGGATATTGATATGTGGCTGTTGCTACTTGCCATAATTTTCTGGTTATGATTACTCGGGTCCGTGTTTTCCATTTCTGTGAACTATTGCTCCGCTCTTTGAAATTGGAGAAGAGCAGGATTGAAAGACAGGAAGTGAGAACGAGCAGAAGAATTTACAGAGAAGAAGGGTCATAATAGATCCTCCTACAAGCAATTCTTTACGTGACAACATTAATTTTACGATCCGACAATCTTCTCTTTGGGATTCATTAATTTCAGTTACCACCCTGAGGTTTCTAATAATTATGAAATCGCCTCTTATTCAATTTTTCATGTATATCTCATGCTCAAGTCGAGACTTAAGGTACGAAAACATCTATAGATAAATAAAGCGAAAATTGTCTAATAGATAGATAGGAAGATATCTGCGTACAATGTTTCAAAACTCTAAGAAATTATTTGAATAAAGATTTCGAATCTTTTCTCACTTCCCACCGAAATCCGATCCAATTACTTGCAAAGATTCATATATTTGAAAGTTAGTAGAATGTCCGGGATGATTTTTAAGACATCGATACAAAATTGTTAATTAAGACGTTGAAAATATTAATCATGTTTGTTAAATAAACGAGAGGGTGGTTTTGATGATTTCAAAAACTTGAGATGCGATATTGCAATTGTGGTAAACCTGAGGGAGCTCATTGAAATTAATCTATATTAAATTTCAATATTCTTTCACCATATTAGTGACCAATGACATAATATATTATTGTAGAGATTAGTTTTATTACCAAATATTTACTAAATTAAAACTTCTCACGTGATTTTACCAAATATTTACCAAAAAATACGTTAAATTCATTACCTTTTAATGACAAATTTAAATGTGGAAAAAAGTATTTGTGATTTTTTTAAAATATTATAAAATAAGGATAAAAAGGTAATGAATTTAACGTATTCTAATAAATAGAAACAATTTGAAAGTTTAACATTATAATAAAAATCTATTATAGCCGGGTTATAATTTAGATTTAATTTAAGTCAAAGTCAACAATTTATTTTAATCACAGATACTACAACTTTTCAACCACTTAATTCCCATCAAAAGGGTAGCAGAGATTAATTTTATTAATTAATTGTAACTTAACCATACATTTAGGGTTAATTTACCAATTAAAAAAAAAAAAAAAACCCCCGCTCATATTTAAAGCTCAATCCGAACTTTGCCGGCAGGATTAAAACATTTGTAACAACCATTGTACAATGATAAAAAGAAGGCTTTTTCTTCTCTTAAGTGAAAAAAATAAAAAAATTAATAATAATAAAAAAAATGAATTTCAATCTACGCAGCGGAGAAAACCCTTTAGGACAATAGCCCTGTCGGTTTTAAAACATGTTTGATAGGGGGATTAAAATCAAATTTTTAATAAATTTTGATAAAAGTTGATGAAGTGCATGGT
Organism: Fraxinus nigra; assembly: GCA_903798295.1. Classification (NCBI taxonomy): domain Eukaryota; kingdom Viridiplantae; phylum Streptophyta; class Magnoliopsida; order Lamiales; family Oleaceae; genus Fraxinus; species Fraxinus nigra. Next base: position 9,462 of record CAIGRH010290988.1, on the reverse strand, counting down.
TGAAAAATTATGGATCCCATATAACGTGTGATTAAAATTAATTATTAACTTTGACTTGAATTAAAATTTTAATTTCTACGCACCAAACAAGATTTTTACGTTTTTCTAGATAAACTACCTAACATGTAATGATTTGTCACTGCATAATCACTTTTGAGTCAACAAGCATGGACCCTAGACATAATTTTATCAGGACAATATTATTCTCTTACACCCCATCACTTTCCAACAAAACTTGTATGCTACTGTGAACGGATTGAAAAGTTAAAAACCACTGGATGCATAACTACATTGTCAAAATGCATCTTCTCAGCTGAAGAAACAAGAGAAACCCTCAAAGAAAGATCTGAACAATCCTGCCGCAAGACTCCTCTACAACCCAGTAACATGGCTCACTCAGGTAGTTTCAAACGATTGAAGAGCACAAGAAAGCTTTGCTCGGGGACGACATAAAGAAAACCGAGGTCTGCACCTTTGACATACGGTCCCATACCCTACATATATCATGCACAATAGCATATTAGTGAAAACACTTGAATAAGCAACTCCAATGAATATAGAAAACACATCTCGAAGCTCGTCGCCATTTTAATTACCCTGCCGTTGAGTTGTAGAAGTTCCCCCTCGACCCACTTTGGATTCCGGAACCCAAATTCTGCAATCCTTCCTTGACCTCTGTAGCTCGCAACCTGGAGGAGAGACACTATGATAAGTCACTCCAGAAATTTTAAAGAAATCGCCACAATAATAAAAATAAAGAAAGAAAGTGTGAAATAGAAATAGATCAGGCCGCAGTCGCAACACATACAAGCGCAAATGCCCATCCATTAAGTTAAATGGAAGCTTTTGCATGCAAATAAAACAAGATTTCTGACACGGCAAAGTGGATAACACTAGACACTAGTACGCAAGTATCTTAAAATTGTGGAACACCAAATAGGCAAATATGCTGAGTGTCAATATATAAAATCCCATCCACCATCTTTCTGTAACTATGTCCACATATCTATACGGAGGACTCCAATGAAACCTCCCAGTCTTGATACAATCCGTGATATGTGCCATGATGCTACTGAATTGTGAAATAAATTCCCTATAAAAGGAAGCAAGACCATGAAAACTGCAAACTTCTGTAACTGTCGTCCTGTCGTCGGCTGTAGCCACTAATTTACTGCCTCCACTTTTGTTGTGTCCACTGCTAACCCATCGTTCAAAACCACATACCCCAAACACGGTGAAATACCAAATATGTTCAGTGTCAATATATAAAATCCCACCCACCATCTTTCTGTAACTAAGACCACATATCTCTATGGAAAATTAAGTTTTTATAGTTCTAGGACCTATTACCTTAAGATAGACATCTGAGTTTTGCCCAAGGAAAATGAAGAAAGCATCTATATTCTTGCATGGAACAAGAAAGTCCTCTCAAACACAATAAAAACCTAAGTTTTCCAGGGTGGTCAAGGATACTGCTGCCAAAGAACGACCCATAAAAAAGGTTGGAGAGGCATGGAGAAAGGAAGGAATAAATACTGAATATTGTAGATTACACTGTTCTACAATCATATAGACTTCAATACAATATTGAGACCCCGAAAGGGAGAAAACGGAAGGATGTGATCATTTGACTCACCAGCCTTAAAACTTAAAACACACGTGCATATAAAAGATTCAACATGGGGAGAGGGAGAGGGAATCACTGGTGCATACCACTCCTAGCTCATCTGGGTACATTCCTCGATTGGCGACACGGCTACCTTTTCCAATTTTGGCACGGAATGTTACCTGAATGTAATTAAGGTACGTACAATTAGCATGTAATCAAACAGTTATGCACAAACACAATAAACCATAATCTAGAAACCTGGCCAGCAGGAACATTTAAATCCCCTGTCAGCTTGACAGCCTCAACATACTCAAAGAACTCCATGTCAGAAGATTTCTCTTCACTATTCATATTCCAGTTACCATACTTGCGCCTCAATTGCACTACCTCAGTACCATAAGGGCCAAATGCACCAACATATAGGCCTACACAAACAAGTATAGGTTAAATGAGAAAATATGTGACATTTGTTTAAACTCCATATACATGCAATGAGAGAGAGAGAGAGAGAGAAGTAACTCACCATCAAAGGGATCTAAATCACCTTTAGAGGTAGTAATACGACTAAAAGTTGTGTATTCAGATACCCTATTCCGCTTCTGTGCCTGATTCACTGCAAGCTTCACAATTTCTCTCACATCTCTGGAGATCTACGATAATTGCACATTATAATTCAGTGATTTAAAGAAACATGGACCAAAAAGAGAAAAGAAAGTACAAAAGCCCACATGAAGAAGTATGAGCTATCTGAAACAAGATCCATCAATATTCAATAAGGAACCGACCATATGAAAGATGATGTTTCGGGCAAATTTAAAAATTCTCAACTTTGCCCAATTTGTAACATAATAACTGCGTCTACAAATTGAGCTCGATTCTCTGATGAAGAGAAATAGACTGTAAATCCACGAGGTCTTTGCTTGGACCAAGATCAGGATTTTAGAAAATGAAAAGCAAATGAAGACGACAGTATAAAAGTATCTTTTTAGGCTTTGGTGATAACAACTCTTAAAATAGTATCTTATCATGGGGAAAAAAATAGAAATCAAATTCACTCGAGCCTCAAGATGATTGCTTATCTCCCTGCAATTTACACGCCTCGTTCATACCAACAGTACTGCGGCATGCGCTACACACATACTTTCCGATCCATACCTTCGAAGAAACTTTATCAGAACTCCAGAATGCCTTGGCAACATCAGAGGGCATCAGCTCAGAAACACCTTGGGCAGCCATAGCAGCCACTTTGGCCTTCGATGCTATGTTCTCGTCAGTATCATGATCTTGATATCTCTTTGGGATGTGCAACACAAAAGAATCTCTTTGCATATCCTTGATATCGGCCGGGACACGAACATAATCATCCTTAGTAGGAGTGTCTTCTTTATTATGTAAAACCCCACCAATAAATAGTTTCATATCTAAATCTGTTTCGTCTTCGATGGTGTCACTATCTCCTTGGATAGCAGCCCGATCTGTCTGATTGTCATCCAAATCACTATCTTCCTCTTCAGTATTCTCGCTGGTAATTGAATTCTCACTGTCTTCTATAATCTGCTTGAAAGAATCACCATCTTCTGTTATTTCTTCAGTAACATTAACCTTCATCACCTTGACCTTCAGGTTGGGAATTTTTTCTTTGAGAAAATTTATCACACTTTTTATTCCTTCTTCAGCAGCTCCTTCCAAATCAATGGTCTTTCCCTCACCTTTTTTGGCTTCATTTTCTTCCACTTTAACATCAACTACAGATGCACTCTCGATCTCGGCTGCTGATGGCCCCTTTGAGGATTTATCAGATGATGACGAACTTGAATTTGCAGGACTTCTGTTGATTCTTTGCAGAAAAACTACCTGTAAGGCTGTTGATATCAGATAAAGATTGTGCAAGACAATATTAAACGCATTGAGAGAGAGCACATTAGCAGTTAGAGATGTCCAGATTTGTCCATATTAGTTAAATAAATTATATTATTCCTTCTCACAGATATTGCCTCCATTAGAGTATCTTCAAAAGACTCTTTAAATATGAGATGCTCTCTATTTTAAAGAGTTAACATTTAAAATCATACTCTAAGAGACTCTTTAAATTAACATTTTAATTTAGAGGTAAGTTTTGGCTCTCCAAATTCACTATCTATAATTAAATGTATTCAAAATGTTTCAATTTTCAATATTGGAAAACAATAAAATAATCTAAAGAAAAGCTACTTAAAATAAAAGATGATGAAAAATAAAAAATATTTTTTTGGAGTAGTAAAATTAAGTATTAACTATAGAGTTTATTGAAATACTTCAAAATTTTAACTCTCTAAATTTATAGATGTTCTCCAAATAATAGAATATGCTCTTTAAAAATAGAGTCTCTTGGATATGCTCTTAGTAGGTAATAAAAAGATAAGAACTAAGCTTGGTTCTATCCACGTGCTTATTAAGTTTAATCAATTTCTCAATACAAATGATTTGGTTATAAAAAACCAAACGTGTTTTCTAGGTTTCTATTTTGAGAATTGGACTTTCAAAATGATAAACCAAATACGTTTTTAGCAATATTAAAATAGACCCTCAAACACAAACCAAACGGGCCCTAAGTCTTCAACAGAAAACATTTACAGCTTATCCAAATAACAATTACATGTTACATGTTTCTTTTGCAGATATAAATTAATTACAATTCTAAAAAACTTATAAAATAATAATAATAATTTAACTTCACCTGCAGGTTATATGTCTCGTTTGCATCCTTAACCACGAATATTTCAAAAAGCGGAGTTCCAGGAGATGAAGTGACCAACTGTCTGCAATCACCACCAATTACTAGTGTCTTTAGTAGCGAATAAGTTTATGAAGATAAAGAGCAGAAGATTCATAGTTTTCAGTTCAATATTCTTGTTAGTTATTATTACCTTGGACTGTAACTTCTACCAACAAATCTGCCCACTCCTGGCGTAATTTGTATTAATCTACCAAAAGGATCAGACTCCTTCGAAAAGCCCACCCACCAACCAATCTGCATAAATGTAATGAATATTATGACAAACACCAATGTTTACAAAAGAAAACCGAATTAGTGTTAAAGCATAAAAATGACACAGCAATGGACAACAACAGCAACGAAGAGCTTCCACAATTTTCTCACACCTGTGCTGTAGAAGCATAGAGTAACAATGCGTCATAGTCTTTCCTCGCATGTTTTCCATTTTCTCATATGGATCTCTTTACCCAGAGACATTATTAAATATTGATGTTGGCCTCTCTGATGCTCGGACTCTTCGAAATAGTTGGAGCACCTGTGTCGGACACGATATGACACGGGTATGGGATATGTGTCGGATCCTCCAAATTTCAACCGGATACTTCGTCGTTTTTGCTTCTTCCTTTTTTTTTAAAATTTTTCCCTTTTCTTCATTCCCACTTTGGCTAATAAACCTAGCGTCGTTGCCGAGAGGGTGGAGAAAGGCGGCGAAGCTAAGTTTTACATTTTTTTGGTTCTTTCTTTTTTGTTCTTTTTTTACTTGTTTCTCTCTTTGTATCGGTGGTTTAGGGTTTTGTTTATATAAAATGAAAATAGGTTCCATATAGTGCTTCTTAGTGCTCCACTAAGTCAAATTATAATCAAATTCCTCATTTTCTATTTTATATAACATTTAGTATTCCCATAATTGAAGACTAAATCCCAAAATTCTATTTTATTCGTTTTAACCGCTTATTAAATACTTATTTCCTTCATTGTGAATAATTAATATTGGTCCATTCAAAATGACATCTTGGATTAGTGAAAAAAATTGAAATTTGAAGGGCGTACCCATGTAGTTTGAAGGACGTATCCACGTACCTGTTTGAAATTTGGAATCTTTTTAGCCATATCCCCGTATTCTACATTTTAGAAAATAAAAAATTCGACACTTAGATACGAACCCGTACCCGATACCCGTACCCGAATCCGAGCATCATAGGTTGGCCTTACCAGTAAGGCCATATGTCCACACAGTGATGCACTGCATGGAAGTTACCATGAGTGGTAGTCCCCATCTTAAAATCCATTTTGAAGTGGAGAGAAACTACTTCAAAGATTACTCACGTAACTAATATTTTCAAATTGCTTGCTCACGGGAATTAGAGTTCATTAAAGCATTGCTCCTACAGTTTTTATTTTATTGGATTGTTTTAGTTGTTTTGGGGTTATTTGCAAGTTTTCTTAAACTATTTTTAGATGCATTTAAAACCTAGTTCCAAAGGATAGAATGTCGTTTGAATTGGGCAAGAGAGAGAGTTTCATATCCATAATCACATGGCACTATGGCAGCTAAAGGGGGAAAAGGAAACCATCTTTTGAGCAAGAGCACAAATTCCTCAATTATGGCACTTGCTGGCTTTCTTATAAATTGATGTGCTATATTGAGGTCAATATATGAGGAATTGGACTGCATAACTATGGTTCATATGCGCTAAACAATAATTGAATTTAAAAAAAAATCAGAAATTTAGAGAAAAGTGCATAGAGCAAATGAGACAAAAATGAAATTATTAAATTGGCATCAGCGCAATATTTGATTTGTTAGTTTTCAACACAACAACTAAAATTCATTTTCTAACCCAAAATAAAAGAAGAAGAAAATGCCTTGTTTTTCATTGTATAAGAAGTGGTTTTGAAAATCATTGAATATTATTGTCTTATTTAATTATCAAAACTATACATGAAAAAGAATAGCTTTGAAGATGACCAACCTGGCATAGCTAAATGAGCTCCAAAGTAGAAACATAATAGTTTGAATCACTAAGTATCTTGTATCTCCATGGAACATCTCATAAGTAATAAATAACATAGATACTGGATAATTGGAGTAAATGTCAATCCAAAATTAACTAATTCAAAGAGTGGAAGGGCAATCAAGCGTGGTTCCAATTATGCATGTGCATCATAACTATTTATTTTTATTTTTTTTCATTTGAAAATACCAATTAGTTAACTAATCCGCCAGCTAATTACAGAAATAGCTAAGTAGATCCTAGAATCATGGAGGCTTGAATTTTCCAACTATTTTAAGGTTTAGAATGTCAGGACAGCATCTATTAAAAATCGATTCTCAACATGGTTCAAAAAATCGGTTGTGAGCATGCCTCAAGGCACAATTATTTATGCTATTTTATAGAGGCACATATGTGCCTCAAATCTGCTGTTAAAATGTAAAAAAAGCATCAGAAACTTTATTTCTAAGTCGGCCCACCAGTTACTTTTGCTTGTTTAACCTTAAACTGATATATATTATATTATACTCCACCTAAGACAAACAAAACCAAAAAGCTTCAGCAATCTTCTCCACACCAACACCCAATTCCCAAGATAGAAACCACCTCCTCCCATAAGTCTAGAAATTTCAGGCAGTTGCATGTAATTCTGGTTTTTAAAAAAAAAAAAAAAATTCTTCTCATTGCTTTTGTTTTGACACCAACTACAATTTTTCTTTAACCTTGGCAGCTCCACATACAGACAATTTAATATTTGCTACTCTATTAACTTATTTTGGTGATAATTCCATGGAGAGTTCTTTAAGATTGATGTTTATGTTTTATTATATTTATATTTATATGTTTATTTTTATATTATTTTATAATTTTTTGGTTTGTGGTGAGGCTTATGCCTCAAAGCACCTCAAGGCTTACATTCAGATATCTAGATAACATAACACTGTAATCGTCAAACAACAAGAAGCTAAACCTTATTTTAAAAACCTTCGAGTCAGTTACACAAGTCATTTTCACCATTAAATATATTTACATTACTAATTTGTTAATATAGACGCATTTACGAAACAGAACGAGCAAATGATTTCAACATAAAATGGATGGCTAGCTGCAATTGGTATTTGGGAAAGGAAACCTGTTGGCATTAGCATGGATTCTTTTCAGAAGTTGCGCATTTTAATTGCAATAACACACAGAATGGTGGTACATGTTGGCAGCGGTTGTAAATCAATGACATGGTTGCAGGTGAGGCACTTCAAATTCCACATATTGTGTAAGCTCTAGATACATGTGAACTTGTGCAAATGCATATGCACGTGCACAAGCACCACATAGACTCGAAATTTCTGAAGTCCAGTCAGAAATTCATCTACAATAACAAATGCTAATTTAGATTTACAATCTCCACTAGACATAGAACCAACAATTTATCATTTGACAGCACTCTTTGGGAATGATTCCCCATTCCTAGTAACTGCTCAAGTCAAGCAACAATTGAATTCAATACTAATTCACTAGATGATCTTTCTCTCTTTCAACAGGCTCAAAGGGTGATGATATCATAAGCATCTTTTTTGTCTGGTCACAGATATAAAACTTCATAGAATCCTTATTTATGCCTCCCGCTTTTATACTGAAGATCATCGGACAATTTCACTTGACAGAGGTCACATATCAATCTACCGTCTTACTTTGACCTAGCTACTAGTGGAAACAGAATGCAAAAAACATCCAGGACACATTTATCGATTTGGCTTATTGTAAAAATTCAATGGACTTATGAGATTTTGCAGTCCATAGTCTTAATGAAAGTTATTGACAAGTTCTGGAAGATTCTATCCAAGTGATGCACCAATACTCTTGACAGCGTCTAAATACAAATTTGAATATACTTGATAATTCAATAGCGAACTTTCTCACACGTGAAAATCTTATTGATATATACCATTTCACTTTTTCAATGTTCTTTTTTGCATGTCCTTTGCAGTAAAAGAGAGAGGTACAACAAGGTGTTTCTGCGCGTGCCTATTGTTTCACCTCTCTAATACATTTCTGTATTGGCCCTTCACACTGAAAAATTCCCAGACCAGATAGAGGGTAGAAGATAAGGAAGTTACTACTGGGGAATAAAAAAAGCAAGAATATGAAAACACTGAATAGAAAAATGCACCCTACTCCTAGGCCAGAGGAAGAAAAAGCGAGCAATCTGATTCTGACTAATTAACAGGAAAAAACATGAAACCGCTAGCATACAAGAAAATTACCAGCCCGCTTCCTGTACTTCGGCACAATGTTGAAGCATCACTGTAACGTTCTTCGTCAATTGCGTTCTAAAGAAAACAGCAAAAGATAAGTAACTCCAATTTCATATGCAGATAGCAACAACTTATATCTACCTCTATTTTACCTTCAACTGAGACATAATTTCAGCAATACTATCTTTTGATGTTGCTTCTGCAATAGCCATTTTCAACTTACCAGCTTCATGGAAGTCTTCCTTCTCTATTGCATCTTCTAATTGAAACTGTAAATTATAGCAACATTCCAAATATCATATTAAATCAATGTGTCAAGTCAGCTGTCTAGATGTTCTTACTAAAGCCAATACATCACTGCACAAACTAAAAGAACTTTTTTCTAGTTCAATGACTAATGTACACTTGTTAAACTTCTCATAGACAATTAGTGATGCAGAGTTGATATATATTCGTGGCCCAAAAGACATTAAATTAGTTAGAATTTTCTTTATTTCAAATTTATGTAATTTTTTATTTATTTTGCTTATAGTCTTTATTACCTTAGGTAGTTTAAGCCCTATATAAATGTGTGTTAGAATTGTCTGAATGCCTCTCAATTGAGAGTTTCTTCCCATTAAATAGAAACTTTGTCCCTAATTACCATACCTAATTACAGTCAAAATATTTCTTTAAAATCTCCTAATTACCTCACTTTCCTAGTTACAACATAATCATCTCTTACATAAAGAATAAAGACTATTCAATATTTACAATATAATTATGTACATGATGTGTGCGATACACTAACATTGAAGAACCACAATTCCAATAGCCCTCTCTAAGGAAGAGAGATGAATCATATTGACTTTG